>SJYX01002613.1:178849-213225 GCA_006410675.1 Oreotragus oreotragus
CCGCCCCCACCCAGCCTCTTCCAACCACTCTGCAAATAACTAGGTGAGATCACCATACGGCTAGGTGGGGACAAGCTGGGCTGATAAGGGAGGAATAAAACCGCCTTCAAAGGAGCCAGAGACCCAGACGGCATGGACCAGGAGACTGTGCCAGGGGCTGGATGGTGATCAAAGGAATCTGATGTTGAACCAAGGAGAGTTCATTGACCTGGGAACACTCCCCAGGGTTATTGGACTCAATTTCTGGCAAGGACCCCAGGAAATGGGGCACTAGAACTGTTAGGGTGGCTTTCAGCAGCAATATCCACACCAAGTGAGACAGAAATGCT
This sequence comes from Oreotragus oreotragus, assembly GCA_006410675.1. Classification (NCBI taxonomy): domain Eukaryota; kingdom Metazoa; phylum Chordata; class Mammalia; order Artiodactyla; family Bovidae; genus Oreotragus; species Oreotragus oreotragus. The sequence continues at coordinate 179,179 of SJYX01002613.1, forward strand.
AGGATTGCCGTGGTAGATGGTGGAAGGCACAGTTACGGGTCAAGTCTCCAAGTTGTGTCTGACTCTTGAGACCCCAGGGACTGTAGCCTGCCAAGCTCCTCTGTCCATGGACTTTTCCAGGCAAGAATACTGGAACGGGTTGCCATTTCCTTCTCCAGAGGATCTTCCTGGCCCAGGAATCGAACCTGGGTCTGCTGCATTGCAGGCAGATTCTTTACCGACTGAGCTATAAGGGAAGTGCAGGTATAAGGCTCAGAGAAGTAGGCACGCAGGACTGGATATTCTGCGTAAGGCTGGGAACTCCACTTAAACCAAAGAAGTAAAGATTGCGCTGGCGAGAGGGCCCCAGCCTATGCGTCTCACGGCCGTGCCCCTCTGCAGGCCAGGGCTGGCAGTAGGCGAAGCTGTGCAGGTCTGGGTTCCCCATGGCAACGGGTGCCAGAAGCCTGGAACGATGTAGCCAGGTGGGCGCTTACCCAGAAGGAAGTGGGAACAATTACTATTAAAAAAAGAGAGTAGAATCAGAGTCAGGCTCTGATCAGCAGCTCAGGTCCTGATTGCAGAGGGATATGTTTGTTTTTTCACTTCGGAGCAGAAATTTGGTGTCATGGTGATAAAGAGGGAGAAGAGGAAAAAATATCGCAACATTTCCAAGAAGAAAACTTCTCCCTAAAGGACATATCCAAAGTACAACCGCGGCTCTCCCTCTTGCTGGAGCTCCAGATGCATTTAAAATTGAAGCGCGAGGAGGGGATGAAAAAGTCCTTCGGGACCTGTGGTTTTCAATTGTTGGAGATTGAGCACCCCCAGGGGACATCTGGCACTGCCTGGGGACATCCTTGATCACCCAGGGAAGGCCGCTGTCTCTGGTGGTCCAGTGGCTAAGACTCCTTGCTCTCAGTACTGGGGGCCTGGGCTCGATCCTGGTTGCTTACACATGTTCGCATGCCACAGGCTGCAGCTAAAAGATCCCTCGTGCTTCAGCTAAGACCTGGCACAGCCAAATAAGTAAATTAACTAAATAAATATTTTTTTTTGAAAAATTATGGCACTGGCCAAGGAACAGACACAGAAGAGAATACAGAACTGCTGAGCCGATCTGACAGCTTCAGGAGCTCAATATATAAGTCAGTACATTGTTCAGTAGGCGGTGTTGGCGAGGTGAATTCCTCCCTGACAGTACAGGCAAGGTGGCCTCTTGATGGACTGATGGTGTAAATGTGAACGTGACTTGACAAGGTTAATAAAAGAAAACATAAGGGCATATTATTGTGATCCAGGGCCGCCATTAAAGACTTTTTTTTAAAGTTGTTTTTGTTTTTATTATTAATCCCCAAGCTGTGAGCTCTAACTAGAGAATATTGCCTCTTACAAGTTACGCAAGTGTAAATGTTCCCTGTATTCTCTCCTGTGGTTAAAACAAGCAGTAACAGGACCTCCCTGGTGGTTCAGTGGTTAGGACTCCATGTTCCAAATGCGAAGGGTACAGGTTCCATCTCTTGTTGGGGAGGTAAGATCCCGCATGCCGCACAGCACAGCCAAAAACAACACAGAACAAAATAAAAACATTCAGAAATAAAAGGATTTTTAAACAAAGTTTCAAAAGCACAAAACACAAGCAATCCACTCCCCCAGAGAAAACCCTCCTGATGAATTTGATTACACTGTTTAACAAAACACGTCTATGAATTTGATTACACTGTTTAATGAAAGACATCTTGAACAAAGGGAAGAGACAGACTGAACAGAGAAAGTTTTTGTAATGCTTGAAATGTTTGTGACCTCAAGGACTGTACCCCTCCAAGCTTCTCTGTCCATGGGATTCTCCAGGCAAGAAGAATACTGGAGTGGGTAGCCGTTCCCTTCTCCAGGGGATCTTCCCAACCCAGATGGGAACCCAATGCCTCCATCATTGCAGGCAGATTCTTTACTGTCTGAGCCACCAGGGAAGCCCAACATCTAGAATAAACTCCTGCAAATCAACAAGAAATAGGAAGCAAATCAAATAGAAAATGGTCAAGATATGAAGGGCAAAGCAGAAGAGGAAAGTGAAATTCAAGGTGCATGGGATGAGATGATGCAGATCCTTAGGAAAGAGGGATGCCATTTAGAACAACTTTATACCAATAAGACTGGCGAACGTTCCAAAGCTGCTGATGCTGTGTGTTGGGGGTACATGGGTCTGGGATGAGTCTGAAGGGTAGGAATGAATCTGAAGAGTAGCTGGGGTCTGGGGCGGGTTGGAGCAGCCATTTGGGACAGCAGCCTGGCACTACTTATGTAAATCGAGTGTTCACATACCTGGGACGCAGCAGAACGGAATGTGGGGATAAAGGGAACACGGAAATAACTAAATGCACACAAAGGGAGAGGGCGGAGCCAGAGCAGACGAGCAGTGACTTCGGACCAGAATCTGAGGGGCAGGCGTGCTCCACACACATCACACACACCCTTGAGGTCCAGCAGGCAGGAACGGCCCAGGATGGCCCTGCGACTGTGCCGTGGGAGGAGAAGGGGGATGAGACAAGTTGAAATGAACCCGAGAACCACCAGAGGAGTGGACAAAACACCTAAGCCAGCCCTCCGGCCTGACCCCTGGACACACCGCTGCTACCCTCACTCAATATAAGAACAAGCTCACCACCGCCGCCCCCCCACAACACGCCAGAGAGCGAGGGAAACTGTTGTTTGCTCTGTTCTCCATCTCCCTTGCTGTTACCAGGAAGTAAAAGTGAAAGTATTAGTCGCTCAGTCATGTCAGACTCTTTGGGATCCCTCGGACTGTAGCCTACCAGGTTCCTCTGTCCATGGAATTCTCTAGGCAAGAACACTGGAGTGGGTTGCCATTTCCTCCCCCAGGGGACCTTCCTAACCCAGGGACTGAACCTGGGTAGAGGCCCCAATAAAGCCCTGCCTGAAAAAATAAAACTAACCCTGGAGATCTCTTAAGATCCACATGGCACAGGGAAGGAGAGTAGGGGTAGACAAATATTCCTGTATACCCCAGGGCAATCAGGGAGGTTGAGTTAAGTCTACTCAGAACCGGGGGGAAAGGGACAGAGATCTGGGGCTGGGGCCACAGCAGGATGGGTGGGGGCAGGGAACACCAGCCAGGGTCACCCTCCAACCTCATCCACCTCAACCCCACACTTCAATTGCCCAGACCTAGGAGGGGAAGGGAGCAACAGAGGATGAGATGGTTGGATGGCATCACCAACTCCATGGACATGAGTTTGAGCAAGTTCCGGGAGATGGTGATGGACAGGGAAGCCTGGCGTGTGGCAGTCCACAGGGTCGCAGAGAGTCGGCAGAGAGTCGGACAAGACTGAGCAACTGAACAGCAGCAAGAACACTGGAGTGGGTTGCCATTTCCTCCCCCAGGGGACCCTGCCTGTACAGGAAGACTGAGGTCTGGCTGTCCCTCTCAGGCCCTCGAGAGCCCAGAGGAGGGGGCCTCTGCAGTGCCTGGTGAGATTCTAGTCCGGATCATTGTGCGTGGGGGTGTGCAGGTGTGTCTGAGTGTGTGTGTAATGTGAGTAAAAGGGTTGTGCCAGTGTGGGTGTGTCTTTGCAGGTGGGGGTGTGTGGTCCTCATCAGGGCTGTGGAATGTGCTGCAAAGGGAGAATGTAGCAGGAAGGGAACTGTACAGGAAGGTTGCTTTTGATATAAAATTGCAACTGTTTATGTTTTTCTTTGCTCTTTGTGGCTCACTGAATACCAGATGTTCAGAACTGGGGGAGGCAAATTTCAGGTGACTTCTAGCTCAGGTCAAATAAGCAAAGGGAGCTCCTTTGGAAGAAAAAGAAGACAAAGAGGAAGAGTTTTGTGCTTTAAGGGATGGAGACGGTGTTGGTGGGACCTGAGGGAAGAGGGTCGTGAGTAGGGGAGGAGCAGGGACCCTAAGTGCTGGCCCCTGGAGGGTGGGAACCTGGAGCGTGTGCTAAGGCCCAAGGACGGTGCTGACGGGTTGGCCCAGACCTTCCGGGGGCCAGAACTGACTGCCTCAGAGCAGTGCCTGCCCTTGCCTGTACCTCCTCTGCCTGGGCCAGTGGTGATGTATAAGGAAACGATTGTTTCATTATCCACTTAGAAAGTTACATATTGACGATATTGTTCAAGCTTTGCATGGCCCTTGAAGAATCCCTGCTGGGGTGGGGCAGGGTATGGTGCAGGAGATGTCAGGCCGGTCAGGAGAGGCACACTGGTCCTTAGGCAGGAATGCGGTGCTCCTGGCTCCTGTCTGGGTTTTCTTTCTGCCTCTGCCCCGACCGCCACCCCAGTCCCACAAACACCTGGACTCGACAGGTCCAGCAGAATGTTGGATGTCCTCCCAGTGGCTGCCTCTCCTCCCGGGTCCCCCTCTCCGTCTCCCATAAAGCTTCCTTCCCCACACAGTCACCAAGTCCAGAAGCTTCCACCTGGATGTGCTTGGAGAACTTGCCCAGGGCCCAACCTAAGGTGTCCTGCCTGGGGCCTGGCTCCTTTGGATCGTCAGCCAGCTCAGCCAGCTCTAGGGGAGGGGTCCTTATGAAACACCACCTGGACACCCCTCTCTGAAGCTTTCTCCATCACTGCCATCAGGGAGACCCAGAGTAGGGCCTGAACAACTTGGAAAGGGGCTCCCAGGTGGACAGTTGGGGTTAAATAGCTTGGACGCTTGTCCTGGAATCCTTTAAAATTGCTCTCAATCCTGTTGGAACTGAAGGACGCTGATCAGCTGGGTGTTATTGTGCCAGAAACACCTGACCTTGTTAGTGGCACGTTTGAAAAGGGAAGATCAGACCGTAAAGAATGTGCCCCCAGTGCAGGAGAACTGAGTTTGATCTCTAGGTCGGGAAGATCTCCTGGAGAAGGAAATAGCAATCCATTCCAGTATTCTTGCCTGGAGAATTCAACGCTCCACAGAGCCTGGTGGGTCACAGTCCATGGGGTCACGAGGAGTCGGACAGGACTGAGCAACTAACGCGNTAAAGGGAACACGGAAATAACTAAATGCACACAAAGGGAGAGGGCGGAGCCAGAGCAGACGAGCAGTGACTTCGGACCAGAATCTGAGGGGCAGGCGTGCTCCACACACATCACACACACCCTTGAGGTCCAGCAGGCAGGAACGGCCCAGGATGGCCCTGCGACTGTGCCGTGGGAGGAGAAGGGGGATGAGACAAGTTGAAATGAACCCGAGAACCACCAGAGGAGTGGACAAAACACCTAAGCCAGCCCTCCGGCCTGACCCCTGGACACACCGCTGCTACCCTCACTCAATATAAGAACAAGCTCACCACCGCCGCCCCCCCACAACACGCCAGAGAGCGAGGGAAACTGTTGTTTGCTCTGTTCTCCATCTCCCTTGCTGTTACCAGGAAGTAAAAGTGAAAGTATTAGTCGCTCAGTCATGTCAGACTCTTTGGGATCCCTCGGACTGTAGCCTACCAGGTTCCTCTGTCCATGGAATTCTCTAGGCAAGAACACTGGAGTGGGTTGCCATTTCCTCCCCCAGGGGACCTTCCTAACCCAGGGACTGAACCTGGGTAGAGGCCCCAATAAAGCCCTGCCTGAAAAAATAAAACTAACCCTGGAGATCTCTTAAGATCCACATGGCACAGGGAAGGAGAGTAGGGGTAGACAAATATTCCTGTATACCCCAGGGCAATCAGGGAGGTTGAGTTAAGTCTACTCAGAACCGGGGGGAAAGGGACAGAGATCTGGGGCTGGGGCCACAGCAGGATGGGTGGGGGCAGGGAACACCAGCCAGGGTCACCCTCCAACCTCATCCACCTCAACCCCACACTTCAATTGCCCAGACCTAGGAGGGGAAGGGAGCAACAGAGGATGAGATGGTTGGATGGCATCACCAACTCCATGGACATGAGTTTGAGCAAGTTCCGGGAGATGGTGATGGACAGGGAAGCCTGGCGTGTGGCAGTCCACAGGGTCGCAGAGAGTCGGCAGAGAGTCGGACAAGACTGAGCAACTGAACAGCAGCAAGAACACTGGAGTGGGTTGCCATTTCCTCCCCCAGGGGACCCTGCCTGTACAGGAAGACTGAGGTCTGGCTGTCCCTCTCAGGCCCTCGAGAGCCCAGAGGAGGGGGCCTCTGCAGTGCCTGGTGAGATTCTAGTCCGGATCATTGTGCGTGGGGGTGTGCAGGTGTGTCTGAGTGTGTGTGTAATGTGAGTAAAAGGGTTGTGCCAGTGTGGGTGTGTCTTTGCAGGTGGGGGTGTGTGGTCCTCATCAGGGCTGTGGAATGTGCTGCAAAGGGAGAATGTAGCAGGAAGGGAACTGTACAGGAAGGTTGCTTTTGATATAAAATTGCAACTGTTTATGTTTTTCTTTGCTCTTTGTGGCTCACTGAATACCAGATGTTCAGAACTGGGGGAGGCAAATTTCAGGTGACTTCTAGCTCAGGTCAAATAAGCAAAGGGAGCTCCTTTGGAAGAAAAAGAAGACAAAGAGGAAGAGTTTTGTGCTTTAAGGGATGGAGACGGTGTTGGTGGGACCTGAGGGAAGAGGGTCGTGAGTAGGGGAGGAGCAGGGACCCTAAGTGCTGGCCCCTGGAGGGTGGGAACCTGGAGCGTGTGCTAAGGCCCAAGGACGGTGCTGACGGGTTGGCCCAGACCTTCCGGGGGCCAGAACTGACTGCCTCAGAGCAGTGCCTGCCCTTGCCTGTACCTCCTCTGCCTGGGCCAGTGGTGATGTATAAGGAAACGATTGTTTCATTATCCACTTAGAAAGTTACATATTGACGATATTGTTCAAGCTTTGCATGGCCCTTGAAGAATCCCTGCTGGGGTGGGGCAGGGTATGGTGCAGGAGATGTCAGGCCGGTCAGGAGAGGCACACTGGTCCTTAGGCAGGAATGCGGTGCTCCTGGCTCCTGTCTGGGTTTTCTTTCTGCCTCTGCCCCGACCGCCACCCCAGTCCCACAAACACCTGGACTCGACAGGTCCAGCAGAATGTTGGATGTCCTCCCAGTGGCTGCCTCTCCTCCCGGGTCCCCCTCTCCGTCTCCCATAAAGCTTCCTTCCCCACACAGTCACCAAGTCCAGAAGCTTCCACCTGGATGTGCTTGGAGAACTTGCCCAGGGCCCAACCTAAGGTGTCCTGCCTGGGGCCTGGCTCCTTTGGATCGTCAGCCAGCTCAGCCAGCTCTAGGGGAGGGGTCCTTATGAAACACCACCTGGACACCCCTCTCTGAAGCTTTCTCCATCACTGCCATCAGGGAGACCCAGAGTAGGGCCTGAACAACTTGGAAAGGGGCTCCCAGGTGGACAGTTGGGGTTAAATAGCTTGGACGCTTGTCCTGGAATCCTTTAAAATTGCTCTCAATCCTGTTGGAACTGAAGGACGCTGATCAGCTGGGTGTTATTGTGCCAGAAACACCTGACCTTGTTAGTGGCACGTTTGAAAAGGGAAGATCAGACCGTAAAGAATGTGCCCCCAGTGCAGGAGAACTGAGTTTGATCTCTAGGTCGGGAAGATCTCCTGGAGAAGGAAATAGCAATCCATTCCAGTATTCTTGCCTGGAGAATTCAACGCTCCACAGAGCCTGGTGGGTCACAGTCCATGGGGTCACGAGGAGTCGGACAGGACTGAGCAACTAACGCGCGCACACACACACACACAGTGTCCCGTTGTCTGGGATTTAAAAACCCATCTGGTCTTCGGGTCGCGTGTCTACGGTCAGGTGCTTGCTTCCACTTAGGGGAGTAAGACAGGCTCCCTCTGCAGGCATATCTGAGCTGAAGTGAGAATTAATTAATTTTTGTCTGTGCTCAGTTGCTTCAGTCTTTTCCAACTCTGTGACCCCCTGGACTGTAGCCCGCCAGGTTCCTCTGTCCAGGGGACCCTCCAGGCAAGAATACTGGAGTGGGTTGCCATGACCTCCTCCAAGGGATCTTCCCGACCCAGGGATCGAGCCAGGGGCTCCTGCACTGACAGGCAGGTTCTTTATCACTAGCACCACCTGGGAAGCCCAGTTAATTTTTAAATTAATTAATTTAGAGAAAAATGGTAAGGAAGGGGCAGCAGGGCAGAGTCATACGAGAACCTCATGGCGGCCTCCAAACGTCCATGGGTCTGAAAAGCCAGCCTAGGGCGTGAGCTGGGTGTGCGCGCGTCGGTGCACAAGAGTGTGTCTCCGCCTTTGGGTGCAGCATCTGCCTTTTGTCTGTGGAACAAGTGTCCACACGCAGGGGTTTGCGTGTCTGGGGTCTGCGGCCCCACTAGGGGTTGGACCGCGCGGACCCTCCAGGCTCTGGAAGCCCTTGCCCATCAGTGCCCGGCGGACGTTCAGCAATCGGTCCCCGGGGTGCTGCGGGCCCCCAGGGGACGGAGATTGAGCGGTGGGGCGGTGGGGCGGGGGGCGGCGGCGGCTCGTGGCCAGCGCCGTGACTCAGCACGGGGGGCGGGCCGGCCGGCCGGGCCAGGGCGGGGCGGGGCGCGCCCACCGCTATAAGGCTCAGGCCGCCGAGGCGCTGGAGCTTTGCCGCTGCCGCCGCCGCCACCTTTACCGTCTTCCCCGTCGCCAGGAGTGNGGCGGCGGCGGCTCGTGGCCAGCGCCGTGACTCAGCACGGGGGGCGGGCCGGCCGGCCGGGCCAGGGCGGGGCGGGGCGCGCCCACCGCTATAAGGCTCAGGCCGCCGCCGAGGCGCTGGAGCTTTGCCGCTGCCGCCGCCACCTTAACCGACTTTCCCGTCGCCAGGAGTGAGTTCCCCGTTGCCTGGGGCTCCCAGGGATTCCCCGTTGCCTGGGGCTCCCAGGGATTCCGAGGGGGGCGCCCAGGGTATTTGGGGGTCAGCTGGGGCTCTCGAGGGGGCAGGCTGGAGCGCCCAGAGCCGGGGATGGGACCCCGGGGAGGACGGGCCGCTGTCGTCTCCGCCCGAACAGGCCTCTTCCGCCGCTAACTGGCTTCTTTCCGCATCCTGCAGTGCCGCCCTACACCGTCGTCTACTTCCCGGTTCAAGGTGGGGGCCTGGGACGGCGCGGGTGGGGCGGGAGGGGAGCCAGAGGCTGGGGGCTGCGGCCCACACCACCGTCTTTTCTCCCGGCATCGCGTAGCTACTAACTCGAGCCTCCTTCCTGGGCCCCGGGGCTGCCCGGGCTAGCGTACTTCTGGTCTCCCGGCCCAGGCCTGCCCCTCAGCTGTGTGCTGTGAGGTCTTCGGAGCAGTCCCCAGCCCCTTGGCCCCTGCCCAGGGCACTGCCCACCCTCATTGCCCCGTCCTCCCCTCCCCCAGGGCGCTGCGAGGCCACGCGCATGCTGCTGGCCGACCAGGACCAGAGCTGGAAGGAGGAGGTGGTATCCATGCAGAGCTGGCTGCAGGGCCCACTCAAGGCCTCCTGCGTGAGTACTTTTGTCTGTTTGTCCCCTTCCGGCTCAGGGGCTGGACCTTGTGGGGGCGGGTGGGGGGCGCAGCACGGGGGCAAGGGGCAGCCGAGCTCAGCACCTCTGACAGAGCTGTGCGTTCCCCAGCTGTACGGGCAGCTCCCCAAGTTCCAGGACGGAGACCTCACGCTGTACCAGTCCAATGCCATCCTACGACACCTGGGCCGCACCCTCGGTGAGTCCTGGCACTGCAGGAGGCTCAGCCCAGGCCTGCCTGGCAGGCGTCAGCCAGTCTTCCCGAGCACCCGCTGAGCCTCCCTAGCCACCCTGGGGAATGCAGGCGCTCAGAGGCCATCTAGGGCTTCCCTGGCAGCCCCTTGGTGAAGAATCCACTTGCGATGCAGGAGACTCCGGTTCGATTCCTGGGTCAGGAAGATCCCCTGGAGAAGGGATAGGCTACCCACTCTAGTATTCGTGGGCTTCCCTTGTGGCTCAGCTGGTAAAGAATCCACCTGCAGTGCTGGAGACCTGGGTTCGATCCCTGGGTTGGGAAGATCCCTGCCCTAGAGCAGGGCCACCTGCCCCTGAATTCCGAGCGTGGACTCAGCCCCTTTCTTCCTGTGCATCCCCCTCCCTCCTGCCTGGCCCATGCACACCAGCAGCCACGTGGCCTGGCTGTGGGGGTGGGGGGGTCAGGTTGCCGTGGCTTTCAGGCTCCCACTCATGCCCTCTGCGCTCCCGCCGCCCCAGGGCTGTATGGGAAGGACCAGCGGGAGGCAGCTCTGGTGGACATGGTGAATGACGGCGTAGAGGACCTTCGCTGCAAATACATCTCCCTCATTTACACCAACTACGTAAGCGCAGGCACGGGGGTGGACATGGAGATCGAAGAAAGAAAGGGGCTTGTTTCCTTCTCCCCCTATACCACCCACCTCTTGTGGCTCTGGCTGATCCCCCCCGGGGCTGCTTCTGGTTCTGGGGAGCGGGTGGTGGGAATCAAGAACCGCTGCAGGCTGGACACACCCTTCTGCCTCCCTGCCTGGGGGAGGGACTGGCCAGGTAGCAGGCCATGGCAGTGGCACTGGGACAGGAGACGACCAGCCAGAGGCGGCTCCCTGATCCTCAGCCCGGGGCGGCCAGGAGGGCTTCCTGGAGCAGGTGCAGAAGGAGGAGCTTCTGGAAGGCATGCTGGTACTGTCAAATGCACCGAGTCTGCAGGCAGGGCACACCTGGGCCCTTGGGAGCAGTTACGCAGAGGCAGGCTGTGCCTCTGTGTGTGTGCGAAGGAGAGTGTCAGGAGATGGATGGAGCTGGAGGGACAGCAGGCCCACACCTGAAGGCCTCGGCCAGCTGGCTTGGAGATGCTCTTTGGGGAGTCTAAGCAGGGCAGCGTCTGTGCGATCTGGAAAGATAATGTGAGGCTTTTGCAAATCTGGGGAGTGATCAAGACAAGGGTAGACTAGAGAAGACTCAGCCTCTGAAATGGACAGGATGTGGCAATAGCCTGGGGTAGGGAGTGAGGAGAGGGGGGCGGGGCGGGGCTAGTGCGCAAGCTCAAAGCAAGGTTACACCATCCTGACTGAACTCTCCCTGCTGACTGGTGAAGCAAAGGGAGGCAAAATTCAGAGAAAACCGGAAAGATCTGTTTCTTTCATTACAAAGTAAGCGAGAAAAGGCGGAGAAGGCAATGGCAACCCACTCCAGTACTCTTGCCTGGAAAATCCCATGGATGGAGGAACCTGGTAGGCTGCAGTCCATGGGTTCGCGAAGAGCCGGACACGACTGAGCGACTTCACTTTCACTTCTCACTTTCATGCATTGGAGAAGGAAATGGCAACCCACTCCAGTGTTCTTGCCTGGAGAAGCCCAAGGATGGGGGAGCCTGGTAGGCTGCCGTCCATGGGGTCGCACAGAGTCGGACACGACTGAAGCGACTTAGCAGCAGCAGCAGCAGCAAGCGAGAAAAGGACCCCGACAAAACCACCGGTGATAGAAATTATCAGTAGAGCACTCACACTTCTACACTTCTATCTTCAGTTCTAGCGGAGTAGACTAGAAGGTATTATTGCTACTTTACAGATGAGGAGGTTGAGATGTGGCTACTAAAAAGCTGCAGAGGCAGAGTTTGCTGCACATTCATTGGAGAAACACTAGTATTGGAGAAAGGCCGTTAAGTGAAGAGTAGGGGAAGGAAGAAGGTTGAGATGGTGAATTAGGGTACTACCGGCTGACCGTGTAACCTCGGAAGCCTTGAAAAGCTGACAAGAATTGAGAATATTCGCAGTTTGTAACTAATCGTGTTATACCTAGCATTGACTGAAACAAAATTTTCTGTTTATTTCTTAGAGTCTCCTCAGTTATTTTAAGGTATTAACCTCCTTTTATAGCAGGCGTAGAGGACTTTTAGTGTGTTCGTCTGCCAACCACTTGGCTTTTAGGGAGAGACAGAATCAAGAAGTACAGATCTTCCTCCACTTAGGGTAGAGTTATGTGCAGATAAAGCCATGTTAAGTCGAAAATATATTAATACACCTAACCTAAGAATGTCATGGATTAGCCCAGCCTGCCTTAAACTTGCTCAGAACACCTACATTAGCCTACAGTTGTGCAAAGTCATCCAACACAAAAACTACTTTATAATAAAGTGTTAAATATTACGTGTAGTTTACCGAATATTGTCCTGAATGTGAAAAGCAGAATAGATTTATGGGTACAAAACGGTTGTATCAGTTGTTTGTTAGTGGTTTAGTCACTCAGTCGTGTCCAGCTCTTGTGACCCCATGGACAATAGCCAGCCAAACTCATCTGTCTGTGGGATTTCCCAGGCAAGAAAACTAGAGTGGGTTGCCATTTCGTTTTCCAGGGGATTTTCCTGACCCAAGAATCAAACCCAGGATTTCCTGCATTTCAGGTGGACTCCTGGATGGCTAAGGGACCTGTGGTTGCTACCAGTATTCGACATGATCATAGAGTATCAGACTACATATCCATTGCCTGGGAAAAGATGAAAACTCGTAAGTATGGTTTCTACATATTGCTTTCAAGCCATGGAAAAATGGAAAGTGGAACCATTGTAGTCCAGGACCGTCTGTAGTTAAAAGCAGGAATTAATTCCACCCTGAGCCCAGATTCTGACTCTGCCCTTTAATTTTTCTGTGACCTTCACCAATGTAGCCCATATATTTTCACTTTTATTCATCTGCAAAATAGCAATGATAAATTTATTGATTATGAGAAAAACAGGTTAGCACATGTCAAATGCGTAGAACAGGGCCTGGCTTGGAATTGGGCCCTGCATAATAGTATTCACATATTATTGTTGTTTTATTTGCTTTAGTAATAGGCAATGTAACTCCTACACAGGCTCCATTCCACTTCTGTCTCTTCTCAAGTGTGTTTTCCTAACAGTGATACATTATAGTCTCAATTTATACCACTTGTAATAGGTATACTCAACTGGCAATCCACTCCAGTACTATTGCCTGGAAAATCCCATGGACAGAGGAACCTTGTAGGCTACAGTCTATGGGGCCGCAAAGAGTCGGACATGACTGAGCGACTTCACTTCACTATTACTTGTGAGAGCTTCTTGTGTCCTAAGAATAATTCAAGAGCTGGGATAACAGGGTGGACAAGCTCCTGACCCTTAAAAAAATATATATTCTCTTTGGAGGAGATAAACAATTAAAACATACACAAATAAAACAGTTTCACATACTAAATGTTATCTGAAGAGTCTATTTTAATAGGGCTAGGTGTTGGAAGAGGTCACTATGTAGAGGTGACATCTGAGTTAAAATCATTCATGATGAGAAGGATCAGCCAGAATATCATCTGCAGGAGAGAAAAAGTCTTTCAAAAAGAAGGACCCATGTGAACCAAGACTGAGGTAAGGAAGAGCTCGACATTGTCTGGAGACAGAAATTGTGAAGAAGGGAATTGAACAGATCTTATATCTACATATTCAGACAGCTGACTGATTTTTTAAAAGGGGCAAGGCAGGATATAGGTCATTTAAGTTCTTTAACAACACAATTCATGTTTATAGCTTTGCAACAAAACTCCTAGCTACTAAGTTTATCATTTAAATCTTTGGGTTATTTTAGTGGGCATTTGGTAATTTCTCTTTCTTGTCAGAAAGAATATAGGCCTTTACTGAAATAGTCTGTCCTTTCCTGGAAAACAACTTGGTGGTAGAAAAAGAATGGAAATGGACTTTGACTTCAGACAAACTTCAGATCAAATGGACTCTAGGTGAATTAAATAATCTTCAGCTTCCGTGTCTTTAGGTTGGAAACAATTGCTTTGTGTTAAGTGGTCTGAATGAAAGCCTCTGACATGTTTTTGACGTAATAGCTATTCAAATTGTTAGTTTCCTTCCTTTTTTGATTTGGCAAGGCTTTTCATGAAACTGCCCCAGTACACCATGTCTGATCGCTATTCTGAGATTGCTGCTTGAATACTTTGCCTATGTTTGCCTACCTTTTCCCTGTGCACCTTCCACTTTTATATCATTTCCATCATTCCTTCCTTCTTTAGTATTACAGGATTGTAATTTTATCACTTGAGCATTTGCCTTTTATTGGAGTCAATCCAAAGGTGTAAAGCCATTTCCACTCCCATCTACATACCATTATTAAATATATTTACTTCATAGCCTTGTTTTTAGTAAGAAATTTTTGAAATGCCCAAGGAATATATTTGTTTGCTTTCAGGGGGAAATTCTTTTGTAATTTGAGAAGAGATTCAGATAATGTTGTACATTCTGCCCCTTAAAAAGAATCAGTTTGAGTCAGTATTTTGACCTAGATGATCCATCTAAATATAACCTGGTTTTCAACAAAATCTTTCAGTATAGACCTTCTCTCCTCCTTATTGGACATCTGTTGCTTTGTCTGATCAGCATTCTTCTGTTTCTTGGTAAAGTGCCTTTTCCTGACCCTGCGTGATTCTGGTGTTATTGTTAATAGCAGACATGTGTGTGATCAGGCCCTGCTAATTGTGGAACCCCATCCCCTCTCTCCTCATTGACTATACACCCAGGCTGGGACAAAAAAGTTCCTCCATCAGTCTTGAACATGTGAACTCTGAGAGAGAGTAGGTCTTTCCTTCTCTAGAATTATAAACATTAAGGTTCATGAAAGTCTAGAACTATGAGGGGCCATCTTGCCACCACAGGGAGAGAACCTGTCTGAAGATATTCTCTAGAAGAGAGAAAGAAGTAGATCCTTTATGTAGAAGTAGCTTGTACCAATTTTTGGACTTCCCAGTTGTGAGTCAATACATTTCAGTTGGTCTTTTGATAAATGTGTCCAAAAGAATACTGACCACATATACTTCTATAAGAAGTGTATAAAAATAACCTTTATAGCACCCACTGAGACTGGTGGAGTACCTTGTGAAGAAGTGGACGAAAGGCCTATTTCATAGCACATCTGGTGAAAGAAACCAATGGGCAGATCTCAGAATAAACAAATGGAAACTTACACTTTATTTACTGTATAACATAATACATCTGCTATGCAATTTGCCTATATAGAAATTGGTTTTCTATAAGTTATCATGGAAAGAAATAATGCAAAATGTTAAGATGATTATTTCTACATAGAGGGATTTGAGGAAAATTTTTTTTTCCTTTTGAATTTTTTCTTTATGAATTTCCCAGTTCTGTAAGGCATGTGAGTAGCTTTTATGATCAGTAAGAGTTAAAAGCAATATCTTTTCTTGTTCTGACACATTTTACTATTTCTTTATTTAAAGGAATTTTGGCATTCAAACATTTTATCAGAGATATTTGTTTTGCTGTTTTTCAAGATTCAAATGGGAAGCTACATGATCAACATCTGAAAAGATTTTATGCCTTGAAAACTCCTATAGTATGAATGTTTGTGTCTTGCCAGATTCATATGTTGAAATCCTAATCCCCAAAGTTGATAGTGGTTGAAGGTGAGGCCTTTGGGAGATGAGGTAAGGGTGGCGCCCTCCTGAATGAAATTAGTGCCCTTATTACAGAGGTCCCACAAAAGCTCCCTGGTTCCTTCCACCATGTGAGGATGCTATAGGAAGTCTGCAACTTGAAGGAGATGGTGGCACAACCATCAGGGTGACATGGTGGCCATGGTGACACACTGATTTCAGGCTTCCAGTCTCCTAAACTATGAAAAATAAATTTCTATTGTTTATAAGCCACCCAGTCTGCAGTATTTTCATTATAGCAGCTTGAATGGATTAAGACAACAGTTGAACACT
Source organism: Oreotragus oreotragus (assembly GCA_006410675.1). Classification (NCBI taxonomy): domain Eukaryota; kingdom Metazoa; phylum Chordata; class Mammalia; order Artiodactyla; family Bovidae; genus Oreotragus; species Oreotragus oreotragus. The sequence continues at coordinate 194,752 of SJYX01002613.1, forward strand.
AAGTCACATGTAGTATATACTTTCCTTCCATATTTTTTACTTCATGTAATAAAAACCTTGAGCTTATCAAGTTTTATTCTGGTTTCTATTGAATAATTGAAAGAGTTTCTGCTTCCATTCTTATCATTCACTATGCCAGGAATCTATCTCTTCTGTTATTATTAAGCTCTTCTATATGTTCAGAGGAATTAAGTCTTCAGCTTGTCATAACTACAACAAAATGAGGGGGAAGAGATGCAAGGGACCTGTTGATTTTCAGTACACTCAGACTACTGTAAAATGGGTAATCCTATGCCAAAGAAAGTTATGCATATGGCTCTGTCTCAGGCATGTAACTGAAGTCCTTTGACTCATTCTCTTCTACAAAAATAAGATTCGTACTCGTTGATAAAAATCTGTAGGAAAATACTTCTGGCTTTAAAGATTGAGGAGGGTGTGCAAACCAAGGAATGTGGGCAAGCCACTAGAAGCTGGAATAGGCAAGAAAAGGGATTTTCCTCTAGAGCCTCCTTTCCAAAATGAAAATGGCCTTGGGGACATATTTTAGATTTCTTACCTCCAAAACTTAACTTACAAAACTGTAAGATAGTAAATTTTATGTTGCTTTGAGCCATTAAGTTTGTAATAATTTGTTAACAGCCGCAATAGGAAACTAGCATAGATTGCCAGATAAAATACAGAATGCTAATTTCCAATTGAATTTCAAATACCACAATAGTTTTTGGCTTTTTGTTTGTTTAGTATGAAAAGGGAAAAGTGAAAGTTTAGTTTCTCAGTCATGTCTGACTCTTTGCAACCCCATGGACTGTATAGCCTGCCAGGCTCCTCTGTCCATGGAAATCTCCAGGCAAGAATACTGGAGTGGATAGCCATTCTATTCTCAAGGGATTGTTTCGACCCAGGGATCGAACCTGGATTTTCTACACTGCAGGCAGATTTTCTACCATCTGAACCACCCGGGAAGTGAAGTGAAGTCACTCAGTTATGTCCAACTCTTTGCGACCCCATGGACTGTAGCCTGCCAGGCTTCTCCATCATGGGATTCTCCAGGCAAGAATACTGGAGTGGGTTACCATTTCCTTCTCCAGGGGATCTTCCCGACCCAGGGATCGAACCTGGATCTTCTGCACTGNGGGCGGGGCTGGGTGGGTGGCCATCCATGCATCCCCAGGGGCGGGGGACAGGGACAGGGTGGGCAGCAGGCCAGGGCCAGGAGGATGATACCCAGTGGCCTCTCTCTGGCAGGAGGCGGGCAAGGAGGACTATGTGAAGGCACTGCCCCAGCACCTGAAGCCTTTCGAGACCCTGCTGTCCCAGAACAAGGGTGGCCAGGCCTTCATCGTGGGTGACCAGGTGAGCTGGCCCCGCCCTGCCCCTTCTGCACCCTGCTCTGTCCAGATGGCACAGCCGTGCAGAGACAGCACGGGAGTCGTGGGTTCAGCGAAGCTGGGGACCACCTCGGGCACCCTGCCCCCCAACTCCCACGCCCTCTGAGTCCCACCTTGCTCTGCCCTGCAGATCTCCTTTGCGGACTACAACCTGCTGGACCTGCTTCGGATTCACCAGGTCCTGGCCCCCAGCTGTCTGGACTCCTTCCCCCTGCTCTCGGCCTACGTGGCCCGCCTCAACTCCCGGCCCAAGCTCAAGGCCTTCCTGGCCTCCCCGGAGCACGTGAACCGGCCCATCAACGGCAACGGGAAACAGTGAGGGCTTGCGGCACTCTCCCCTGAGGCAGGGGGCTGCCTGCTTCCCTTTCCCCAGGACCAATAAAACTTCCAAGAGAGAAGCAGTGAACGTTGAGTTTTCTGGGCAGGGGCCTCAGGTTTGGGGAGGGCCGGGGCAGCTGGCTGGGATACTTGGATCCTAAAACACAGTCAGGCTTCCCTGATGGTTCAAACAGAAAAAAATCTGCCTCATATGCGGGAGACCCAGGTTTGATCCCTGTGTCAGGATGATCCCCTGAAAGGACGGAATGGCAACCCACTCCAGTATTCTTGCCTGGAGAATTCTATGGACAGAGGAGGCTGGTGAGTTACAGTCCCTGGGACAGAAAAGAGTCAGACACGACTGAGCGACCAACACTTTCGCTTTCAAAACATAATCGGTGTCTTCCTGAAGTCCTTGGGTTGGTCTGTGTTTACTGAACTCCAGAAACAAAGAGGGGAAAGAAAAAAAAAAAAAACCAGGAAGAGAAATTAACTAAGGTCCCTGCCCTGGATAGCCACACAGTCTAGAGAGACTGGCTCACTTACATAAACATGTTTTCTGGTCTCAGCCAGCCACCTGCCAGAGGGCCCCTGTGCAGGACAGCAGGAGCTGAGGGGCCCTTGGCCAACAGTAGGGGCGTGGAGAGGAGCTGAGTGGCTCAGAGCAGCCCTGGCTGGGGCGGTGGGAGGGTCAGTCACGTGTGCTCAGGTGGGGCTCTCCTTGCTTCCCCGTGCATCCCGGCGTAGGAGCAACACAGTGATCCAGGTGGCTTGCCTGCTGCCTTCTCTTCCCATCCTTGTTAGCTGGGCAGAGAGAACAGCCCAGCCTGGGTGAGCTGGCTGTGGGGTGTCCACAGTGGGGAGGCAATGGGGTGCAAATAGCTTGGGGCTCTCGGGGCTCCCAGGAGTGTGGAGGGAAGGGGCCATGGATAGCCCCCTATAGTTCAGCCTGGAGGAGAGGACCCTTTTCTGGGAATCCTTGCCCAGCATCAGAGCTTCCTGCTCAAAGTAGGAAATCTCACCTCTCAGGAAGTCTACCTCTCATTTCTTTTTTAAAGTAATTTTAAAAATTAATTACATTTTAAAAAATCGTGGCTGAGCTGGGTCTTCCGTGTGGCGCACGTTCTCTCAAGTTGCGGTTGTGCGGGCTCAGCTGCCCTGCGGCTTGTGGGATGGAACCCACATCTCCTGTATTGGAAGGTCGATTCTTGACCACTGGGCCACCAGGGAAGTCCCAGCTTCTCTTGTTTCTTATGAGAGGACTCATAATAGGTTGAGACGTCCAGGAAATATCACTTGAGGGCCCAGGGGGCGGCATCTGTGTGGTGACTAAGGTGACCTGCCTGCATACTGCAGGGATGGTGGTTTGACAGAAATATCTGCATGCGCCCATCCCACACCCAGAGGCCCTGCTTAGGGACCATTCGTGGTGTTAGAGCAGGTGTGGCTCCAGCATCAGGACTGAATGCGTGAACACCCTTGGAGAGGCTTGGGAGCACAGAACTGCTGAGAGCAGTGCCATTGGGTGGGTGGCTGGGGAAACTGACTAGAGGCCGGAACAGACACTGCCAGTGCGGAACTTTGGGTTCAGGGAGCGTGGATCAAAACTGAAGAGGCATTCATCCCCGAACCCTCTATAGCTGCCCTTGCAAATAATGATAATCGCTAAAGCTTATTGAGTCCCTTGGATGCCAGGCATCATATTAAATGCTTCAGTGTATATGATCTTTAATTCTTACCACCCTTGAGTAGGTATGCTTATCCCTATTGATGAATGAGAATCTGAATCACAGAAAGTTTAAGTAACTTGTTGATGTGTGAACAGAGGCACCTGCAAGATTATTCATTTTATTGCTTGTGATCACACGCAGGTTGAAAACAGACCAGGTGTCCATCAACAGGAGACTGGCTGAGCACACTCGGTATACACACGATGGCTCTTGCTGGTGTGCCATGGATTTTAACTGCTGTGAAAAAGAGAAAGGAAGTCAGGATTAGACTCATGGAGTACAGGAGGCTGGGCCAACAGTGAAGCCCTCTTTGCAAGACGTTTTCTATTGCACATCCATAATGTGGGAAAATCAAACTTCCCTGTCCCCTCTGCAGCTGGGAGGGGCCAGATAACAGGTTCTGATGCTGGCCTGTGGGTAAAGTGGGTGATTCACTTCCAATAGAGCAAGGCGTGTGGAGTGGCTGAGCCAAGACCTTGTGATTTTACACTGCTGGCATTTAAAATTTTTTAATTTATGACTGCATCAGGCTTTAGGTGGAGCGTGCAGGCTTCTCTCTGGTTGACGAGGATGGGCTCAGTTGCTCTGAGACTTGTGGGATCCTAGTTCTCCAACCAGGCATTGAACCCACGTCCCCTGCACTGAAAGGTGGATTCTTAACCACTGGACCACCAGGCAAGTCCCACTACCGGCATTTTTGAGTTGCCTGTTACTGCAGCATAACTTGACCCAACCTGTCTGATCTACCCTTTACTCTCAGCTCAGGTGAAGGGAATCCAGTCACCTCCCACCTTTGTCCGGCCTCTGAAGGTGATCAGGGGAGGAGAGAGGGTTGTGACCCTGGGGTATTCTCTCTTGCCCAGGACTAGGTCCCTCTGGCTCTCTCAGAGCAGGCCCTGGGAGTTGTCAGTGATGGGGAAATGACTGAGAAAATGTCTATCTGGAGGGCGGCTGGGAGGAAGACACCAAGCTGATCAGAGCGACTAAAGGGCACAGCCCTCTCCTTGGCATGGGCATTCGGCTGCAGAGCCAAGGTGGGATAGACGCTGGCCCCTGGGGAGAGCAAAGGATGTTCAGAGCTGGGCTGGGCTGCTCCCTCTGCCTGGGAGCTCACCGCACTTGCATACCTAGTCCGCTGCCCCTGCGGACAGACACTAGCGGTGCTCCCGCATCTCCTGACCACAGCACCTCCGTCATCTCTCTTTCGGAAACCCCACTTTCCTCCTAGCTGGTTCTGGCAGCCCTCTGGAAAGTGAAGACCAGCAAATGAGAAGGAGCAGTCTGTGTCCTCAGGGCAGGGAGTGCTCCAGCAAGGGACTCAGCCTCAGCCACTTGATTGGTAGAGCTCAAAGGCAGGCAGGCAGAGGAGTGGGAAAGCTTATGGGGTTGAGAAGGGGAGACTTCAGGTGTGCCCTGAATGGAGGCTGTCGGCTGGGGCGCTCTGGGCGGGCTGACCGGAAGTGGGACACCCTATGTCACTGCTTAGGGGAGCAGATTTGCCTTCCTCTGGTTGGTCCTAAGTTGGAAGGTGATGGTTAAGTTGCTCCGTCTTGTCCCCAACTCTTGGGACCCCATGGACTGTAGCCCGCCAGGCTCCTCTGTCCATGGGATTCTCCAGGCAAGAATACTGGAGTTGGTTGCCACTTCCTTTTCCAGGGGATCTTCCTGACCCAGGGATCGAACCCAGGTCTCCTACACTGCAGGCAGATTCTTTACCCACNTGGACTGTAGCCCGCCAGGCTCCTCTGTCCATGGGATTCTCCAGGCAAGAATACTGGAGTTGGTTGCCACTTCCTTTTCCAGGGGATCTTCCTGACCCAGGGATCGAACCCAGGTCTCCTACACTGCAGGCAGATTCTTTACCCACTGAGCTACGAGGGAAACCCCCTAAGTTGGAAGAGGGGATGAAAATTAAGGAAGCAGTCACTTAATGGGGCAATTATTACAAGGGTTGTCTTAAATTGTCCTAGAGATAGTCATCAGGCTTCCTACAAGTCTGACCTATTGTGGGCTGGCTTCCTGTCTGGTTATTGTGAATAAGAGGTTGGTTTTCAGGCAGGTCACTGTAGGCTGTGGGTCAGGTTCTACTTCCATATATAGTCTGGCCATTGTCTGCTGTGTTTCCAGTCTCCTCTGCAGAGAGGTGACCCAGCCATAGCAACTGGAGGCCTTTTCCTCTGGCATTTTCTTCCTCGAGTGGAGAAATCCTGTTGGGAGAAAGCAGGAGCCCACACAGTCTCTTTCCAGGAACAGTTCTTGGCTCATTTCTGGGCCCTGGAGGAGACTGAACACTCAGGGCACCAGAGGATCAGTCTGACTTGCCCCTGAGACCACCAAGACAGAGATGGTGTGCGAAAGGGCACTGCTTCCACTGCACGTGGTTACTGAGGGACCCGGGCAGCTGCAGGAGTTGGTGACTCATGTTGCCAACATGCCTGTACCTGCCCCACTCGGCCTGGAGGGCCCTGGGGTCTAAGAAAGAGCTGGGCTTCTGGCTGGGGTGGGCCTCCTTGAAGGCCCCTGGAGAAGGATGCTCTCCCCAAGGAAGAACTTTGAGTGGCACCTCTCACTGCCCACTTCTCCAGGTAAAGAGAGAAGGCCAAGGTCAGCGTCCAGAGTCTGGGGCAGAGGCCAGTGATCAGGAACTTGGAGTGGGCAAGGTCAGGGGGTGGGGGTGGGCAAGACTGGGAGTTGGCTGTCTCTTATACACATCTAGATGTGTATAAGAGACAGCTCTCTGGCATTCTCCATGATCCAGCGGATGTTGGCAATTTGATCTCTGGTGCCTCTGCCTTTTCTAAAACCTGCTTGANCCTGACCCAGGGATCGAACCCAGGTCTCCTACACTGCAGGCAGATTCTTTACCCACTGAGCTACGAGGGAAACCCCCTAAGTTGGAAGAGGGGATGAAAATTAAGGAAGCAGTCACTTAATGGGGCAATTATTACAAGGGTTGTCTTAAATTGTCCTAGAGATAGTCATCAGGCTTCCTACAAGTCTGACCTATTGTGGGCTGGCTTCCTGTCTGGTTATTGTGAATAAGAGGTTGGTTTTCAGGCAGGTCACTGTAGGCTGTGGGTCAGGTTCTACTTCCATATATAGTCTGGCCATTGTCTGCTGTGTTTCCAGTCTCCTCTGCAGAGAGGTGACCCAGCCATAGCAACTGGAGGCCTTTTCCTCTGGCATTTTCTTCCTCGAGTGGAGAAATCCTGTTGGGAGAAAGCAGGAGCCCACACAGTCTCTTTCCAGGAACAGTTCTTGGCTCATTTCTGGGCCCTGGAGGAGACTGAACACTCAGGGCACCAGAGGATCAGTCTGACTTGCCCCTGAGACCACCAAGACAGAGATGGTGTGCGAAAGGGCACTGCTTCCACTGCACGTGGTTACTGAGGGACCCGGGCAGCTGCAGGAGTTGGTGACTCATGTTGCCAACATGCCTGTACCTGCCCCACTCGGCCTGGAGGGCCCTGGGGTCTAAGAAAGAGCTGGGCTTCTGGCTGGGGTGGGCCTCCTTGAAGGCCCCTGGAGAAGGATGCTCTCCCCAAGGAAGAACTTTGAGTGGCACCTCTCACTGCCCACTTCTCCAGGTAAAGAGAGAAGGCCAAGGTCAGCGTCCAGAGTCTGGGGCAGAGGCCAGTGATCAGGAACTTGGAGTGGGCAAGGTCAGGGGGTGGGGGTGGGCAAGACTGGGAGTTGGGGGTGGGCAAGGTCGAGGGGGTGGGGGGATGGCTGGCGTTGAGGCTGTTGGCATAAAGGGTTAAGGGAGGACCTTACGGTGGCTGGTGGGATCACCCTGCTGCAGGAAAAGAGCTCCGAACAATCGGAGGCGCTGACCTCAAGAAGGTTCTTAGGTACCTACTGCAGCAGCGCAAACTTTGTGGCATCACCCTCTATCAGGAATCCAGGCCTGTCGGAGATCTGGGTTGGCCTCCTGCGCTTGGTGACAGGCAGTGGGCGAGGCTGGCAGCCTGCGAGCTCTGGCACTGGCCCCCAAGCTCCGCCCACATCACCGGGCCGGCTCCAGCCGGAGCGTGTGCAGACAGGCCCGTGCGGAGGGGAGAGCCGAGGGGGCATCCGCGAGAAATGGAAACTGAGCCGACGGCCGCAATCCTGGCACCCGATTGCTGTTGCTCTGTTGTGACTCTTTGTGACCCCACGGACTGCAGGAGGCGGACCTGCTTCCCTGCCCTTCACTATCTCCCGGAGTTTGCTCAAACTCCTGAACTTCTGAACTTCCGTCAAACTTCCTGCTCGTTCCTAACACTGCAAATCAACAGACAACAAACAATGGCCAGATATTTGAGAGAAGTCTCTAGCATAAAAAAGATAACAGTGAAGAGGAGGGAGAAAGGAACTCAGAGAAAACAGAGACTGTGCGTGAGAAAACTCGAGTTAAAAATAAACTTTAATAATTGTCTTCAGGGAGATGAGAAAAGTTATTAACTCAGATTGGTGATGGCAGTGGCGGTCAGTTGCCCAGTCCTGTATGCCTCTTTCTGAGCCCGTGAAGTGCAGCCCTCCAGGCTTCCCTGTTCTTTTCTATCTCCCAGCTTGCTCAAGCCCATATCCATTAAGTTCGTGATGCCATCCAACCATCTTGTCATCTGTCACTTTTTCTCTTCCTGCCTTCAATCTTTCCTCGCATCAGGGTCTTTTCCAGCGAGTCAGCTCTTCACATCAACTGGCCAGGGTATTGGAGTTTCAGCTTTAGCTCAGTCCTTCCAATGAATATCCAGGGTTGGTTTCCTTTAGGATTGACTGGTTTGATCTCCTTGCCGTCCAAGGGACCCGAAAGATAAAGTGAGGCTATTAAAAAAGAACATTCACTGGAGGTCCAGTGGTTAAAACTGGATCAGCTCTCATTGCAGGGAGTCTGGGTTCAATCCCTGGTCAAGAGATGCGCAAGACACATGGTGTGACCAAAATGAAACAGACAAAAAAAGTTCTCAAAACTGAAAGTACTTTTTAAAAAAACCTAAAATATGATAACAGAAATGAAAAATCCCAGAAAATAAAGTTGAAAAAAAGAAGACTCTTAAGAGTCCCTTGGACTGCAAGGAGATCCAACCAGTCCATCCCAAAGGAGATCAGTCCTGAATATTCATTGGAAGGACTGAAGCTGAAACTCCAATACTTTGGCCACCTGATGTGAAGAAATGACTCATTGGAAAAGACCCTGATGCTGGGAAAGATTGAAGGCAGGAGGAGAAGGGGATGACAGCGGATGAGATGGCTGGATGACATCACCGACTCGATGTACATGAGTTTGAGTAAACTCCAGGAGTTGGTGATGGACAGGGAGGCTGGAGTGCTGCAGTTCATGGGGTTGCAAAAAGTCGGACACGACTGAGCAGCTGAACTGAACTGGTGTTTTATATCAGAGACTGACCAGATATTCTAAACTCATTTCCTCTCCTTGGGCACAGGGCCCCCTTGTGTGTGGACAGAGCAGAAGTGACGAGTGTCCCTCCAGGGCTGGGCAGTGGGAGCAGGTGTTTCTTCATCCCTGCTCCCTCCTTCCCTGCCCTCTCTCTCCAGCTCTGCTCTCTCCACGTGCGCTCTCTCTGTGGCAGCCTCAGGGCAGCTGGACTTTTGACGCAGTGACTGAAGTGCGTGTCTCCAGAGACGCCACAGAGCTGTGTGACCTTCTTGAACTTAGCCCGGGAAGCCCCACCGTGTGGCGTCCTCTGTCTCCACTGAGGCAACAGCAAGGACCTGCCCAGCTTAGTGGGAGGGCACGGAGATGCACTTGTTTCGTCATCACCACGAGATGAGGTGCAGTTTCGCTTCCTTTATGCTTTGTGTGTGGTGTTCTTCTCTCTTCACGAGGTTGCATTTGCCTCCTGAGGGCCCGGGGATTTCATAGTTGGCTCGTGTATCAGTCTTGGGTCCATTTTCATTCAACGTGCGGGGTACTTATTACCCTTTTCAACGTGACAGCTCATCTTCTTCAGCCTGAGATTATGTATTATTCATCTGATAAGTGAAAGTGGCTCAGTTGTGTCAAAGTCTTTGCGACCCCTTGGACTATACAGTCCATAGAATTCTCCAGGCCAGAATGCTGGAGTGGGTAGCCTTTTCCTTCTTCAGGGGATCTTCCCAACCCAGGGACTGAACCCAGGTCTCCCGCACTGCAGGCAGATTCCCTACCAGCTGAGCCACAAGGAAAGCCCATTCATCTGATAATCTGCCCCCTACTATTTTTTTTCCTTGTCTCTCTCCCTCTCTAGATTTCCTTGACTAATACTCTATTTTTCTCATTTTTCCATGCTTTTATTTTTTTCTATTTTTATGCATATTTTTCAACTTTCAGTTCAGTTCAGTTCGGTCGCTCAGTCGTGTCTGACTCTTTGCAGTCCCATGGACTGCAACACGCCAGGCCTCCCTGTCCATCACCAATGCCAGAGCTGGCTCTTCCCATCAGGGGGCCAAAGCACTGGAGCTTCAGCTTCAGCATCAGTCCTTCCAATGAATATGCAGGACTGATTTCCTTTAGAATGGACTGGTTTGATCTTGCTTAAGATCTCTGCATATACAGGAATCTGATGTGTAATAGTTGTAGCGTGACAAACGTCTGAAGAGTTGCTTAGTAAAACTGATTCACTGTATTAAGAAAAATGAGTGGCTCTTACCTCATGCCATTTACAACAATAAACTCCAGATAGATCAGTGGTTCTTAACTGGGGGTGATTTTGTCTCCCAGATTATGTTTGACCATGTCTAGAGATATTTTTTTAATCCCACAATTCAACTCTGATGTATTTAACCAAGAGAAATGGAATTATGTGTCCACAAAAGACCTGCAAATGTTCATAGAGGCTTTACTCATCATAGCCAAGAACTGGAAACAACCCAAACAGCCATCAGCTGGCGAGCGGGGCTTTTTAATTGGGTAGAGATATTTTTGTTGCCACAACTTATGGTGAGCTGCTGGCACTTAGGGATGCTGCCAAACATCTTATAATGCACAGGAAAGCCACCCACAACAAAAAATTGTACAGCCCCAGATGTCCACAGTACCAAGGTTCAAAAACACTGTCATAGGGCTCACTTATGTGTGAACAGGAAACATAAAATACCAACAAAAAATATATAAGATTTTTCTTTGTGACCTTGGACTGGGGATGAATTCCTTAAATGAGGCCCCTCAGATGAACTTGAACTTGACCAGATCAAGACTCAGGATTTCTCAGGGACTTCCCTGGTAGTCCAGTGGTTAAGACCCCAAGCTTCCACTGCAGGGAGCCTGGTTCAGTTCCTGGGCAGAGTAAGTTCCTGCATGCTGTATGAGGCAGCCAAAAAAAACACAACAACTCAGGATTTCTCTTGTACGAGGATAGGTACTATTATCAGCTATTAGAGAGATGATAAAGGAGATATGTTTGGAACATCTGATGGGCAGAGGGGGCCCAGGGGTTTATCATGCTGCAGATGATGTTTCCACAAATCTTTCAGAATCCCCCCAAAGCCACAAAAAGCACAAAAAAAGCAAACACACACTCCATCTCTCATGTTTGCAGGAAACATCTGAAGTGTTTATAGTTATGAGCTTCTGTGCACCAAGTAACATACCTTGCCTTTCATAAAGAGAAAGCTGATGGGAAGATCGAGGCTGAGACATCTGGAAACAACAAATGTCAAGCTCTGCAATGAGGAAACAGAGAAGGCACCGTCCTTTCAATTGTCCTTGGGATATTTACTTCAATAACTATATATCATGGCTCAGAGGAAGTTTTACAACATTCCAGAGGGAGAGAAGGAAACAGTACACACAACAGTCTCTCATTATAAGTGATTAAATGAAAAAAAAAAAAAAAAAAACTCAGGAAACACAAAGACCCTAATGTTTATAGATATAATACTTATATTTATAAGTGTATTTGTAAATCTCTTTTAAAATGACAGGTCAAAAAAAAAAAAAAAAAAAGGCTTTCCTGGTGGCTCAGTGGTAAAGAATCCTCCTATCAATGCAGCAGACATGGGTTTGATCCCTGATCTGGAAAGATCCTACATNATATTTATTTATATAATGATATTTGAAAAACTTTTTAAAAAAAAAAGAAAAAAAAAAAAAAAAAAAAAAAAAGGCTTTCCTGGTGGCTCAGTGGTAAAGAATCCTCCTATCAATGCAGCAGACATGGGTTTGATCCCTGATCTGGAAAGATCCTACATGGCACAGGAGCTGAGAGAAAATCCCACAGCCTGGGAGCCACAGCTTGCAGCCCAGGCTCTGCAAGCACTGAAGCACCCATGTGCTAGGGCCCGGGCTCCCCAGTAAGAGAGGCCACCGCGGTGAGAAGCCTGCACACTGCAATGAAGACCCGGCACAGCCAAAAATACACGCGAATAGCTTTACTCTACGAGTACGATTTCCAAAAACGGAATAGACACCAAACTGGCAGAACCTCTAGAAAGTGAGATGAAGAAGCCCAGGACATCGGAAGCCTGGTCTCCTTGTCTTGATCACTCCAGCCAATTAGTCTTCCTCTCTGGCAGACCTCCCCTCAATCCTTTTGTGCATCTTCAAGAGGAGGTTGGCCATCCTGGGCCCTTTGTTCTTCTATATCCATTTTATTTGTTTAAAAAAAAATATATATATATATATATATTTATTTGGCTGTGCTGGATCTTTAGTTACAGCCTGCAAACCCAGGCCCCCCTGCATTGGGAACATGGAGTCTTAGCCCCTGGACCACCAGGGAAGACCTTGTTTCCATTTTGGAACCAGTTTTCCCAGCTCCATGAGAAGCCTTGATGGGATTTCGATCAGAATTGCAATGAGTTTGTAGATTAACTTGGAAAGATGTGACACCTTTATGATATTAAGTCACCGCACCTGGTAAAGTCTCCTGAGCAGCTGCAGTACTGGCTGGAGGCAGAGGGGACGTGGGATTCGGGGAGGAGGAAGGAAGCCATCAATACTGGCTATGGCGTCATGACCGTTGCAGCAGGGGCGCCCCCGACCATGTGTGCTTCGTGGCTCTGAGTTCTGTGTATTGGGAGGAAATTGTCTTTGGAAGGTGCAAAGTGGTCATGGGAGGAAGAACATATAACAGAAGATGAATGGCTCAATCTGCTTCTAATAAACACTCAACAGGTTTTGCTTTTTGCTGATTTATACGGTAGGTCCTGGCATTTCTAAAAACTGAAACTTGAGTCTCGTGTTTCTAACAGCCTGGGATTAGTCGAGGGGTGTGTAAGCACTTCCTGGTGTCTGTCATCCCAAATAGCAGTCAAGGGCTACATGGGGCAAAAAAGAAACTAGAGCGCTTGTGTTAAGGGCCAAAGAGGGTGTAGGCAGAATGCCAAGGGGCAACGTAAAGACGGGAAAGGGGCTGACACAGAGACCCTGCAGATACCTCGACCTGATCTGTCAGGTGTCTGAGTATGCGTCTGCCGCCAAGGAGGTGCCAGGGTGGGTGGGCTGAGGGGACTGTACTGATCCCTGGGACTGAGACTTCACAGGTGCTCCCTGGTGGAGGCTGCAGACGGTGCCCAGGGCTTCAGGACCAGTATAAGCCAAAGAGGGACCCTGAGACCCTGGCAGGCCGACAGGGTCTCACACCAGGACCAGACGGTGTGCAGGGCATGTGCGGGCGCTCTGCCCTGGAGAGCAGGGAGGGAGGCTGGGTCACATGAGCCGCTGATTACGCTGTTTGCACTCACCTTGTCCTGTGTGTACCTCACCAGCGAAGGCTGATTGACTTTACTTTCTCAAGTTTAAATTAGTGGGAAAAAAATAGGGAGATATCCAGTTGAAGATATCAGAGTAGAACCGAAGATGCACCGTTTCGCTCTCAAAGAAACAGAGTAGGGGAAAAAAAAGCATTAGAACTGACATTCCAATCACACAGAAATGAACAAGGGAATTCTGTGTAGACTCGAAAGAAGGCTCTCTTTGAAGGAAAGAAATAGGAAGAAACCCCTGGCCGGGGGTGGGAGCTGAAGCCTTGTGACTTAGCCAGGAAGCGGGAACACAGCCAAGCTGAACGCACAGGGCCTGGGGCCAAATCTTCAGTCCGTAACCAGTGCTGGTAAACAAGACTGAGAGGCTTCAGTGGTGGAGGCCAGGTCTCCACCAAGAGCATGAAGCATGGTGCCAGAAATGCCCTCCCTGCCAGGTCATAAATAGGGCCAACCCAGAAAGCAGAGGTGCAGAATTTGTGATAGAGATAAGTACAAAGAGACGCAGTACCACCTGTTTTTGTTTCCATTCAGCAGGAGGATAGACGTTTAGATTAGCTTCTGCTGGAAAAGGAAATTTCCATCTGAGTGTTAAAAATGTAAGTGAAGCCACTAAAAATAGAAATAAAATGTATAACTTTGAAACCAATACTGGGGAAGAATGGAATAGCACAAAGAAAACTCAATTCAATAGAAGTTCAGAAAACAGATGAAAAAGAAATCAAGAGAAAGAATGCAAAAGAGAAAACATAATATAATATGGCAGATATATGTTTCAGTGGAAATACCAATAAAAGTAAATAGGTCAGACTCTTTTTAAAAGACAGTGACATTGGTTAAAGGAAAACAAAATGAAAATTTAATTATGGGTTGTTTTTACAGTCATCCCTAAAACAAGAGAAAGATGGAAAATAAAAACAAAAAAATCCCAGGGATTTCCCTGGTGTTCCAGTGGCTAAGACTGCATTCCCAATGCAGGACTAACAGGTTCTATCGCTGGTCAGGGAGCTAAGATCCCTTATGCCACACAGCACAGCCAAAAAAAAGAAAAAAAGAAAGAAAAGAAAAACCCCAAATACTAATAAAAAGAAAGCTTAGGTAGCAATAGTAATATCAGAGACCCTAGACCTCAAGGCAAAATCGTTAAAAGCAGAGAAATATTTTATATTAGAAAAAGGGACAATCCATGAAGAAAACATTCTTTAAAATATAGGTATTCAAAACTGGCTCAAGGAAATAAACACATGGCCATAAAAGAAATGGAAACAGTGGTCAGCTCACCCCTTAGCAGAGGCCCCAGCTCCAGATGGCCTTACGGTGAGTCCTAGTGATGCTTCAGGAAATGATGACTTTTACCCTCAGAAAACTCCAGCAATGTATAGGAAAAGGGGGGAAAGGGCACACCACAGCTGTCAATCCAAATGAAAAAAATATGACAGCATGACCAAAAGCCTTGTCCCTGGAATAATGAGAACACCAAGCACAGAGCGCTTACAACGTTCGGGGCCCCATCGTAAGGGCTTCACAGAGATTAAAGCAGGTGACCACTGTAACTAGGCATGAAGCACAGAGAGGTCAAGAAACTTGTCTGATGCCAGGCAGCTGGTAGGTGATAGAACCGAAGATCCAAACTGTTCTCTTAGAGACCTCACTCTGCCACCCCTTTAGGTCAAAAATAACTCAGTAGATTAGAAAAAAGATTGATGTAATTAAGAAGAAAGAAGAAACACAATATGATCATCTCAGATGCAGAAGAAGCATTCAGTGAAACTGAGCCTTAATACAATCAAGAAAGTGGAAGTGAAGTCGCTCAGTCAATCTTGCCGACTCTTTGAGACCCCATGGATAGTAGCCTGCACCAGGCTCCTCCGTCCATGGGATTTTCAAGGCAAGCGTACTGGAGTGGGTTGCCATTTCCTTCTCCAGGGAATCTTCCCAACCCAGGGATCGAACCCAGGTCTCTCACGTTGTAGACAGACGCTTTACCGTCCGAGCCAACAGGGAAGTCAAGGTCTCTATCAAAAGCCTCAGCAAACTTCATACTAACAGGCTGTCTTGACAATCGTCACACTTAGCTTTTTTTTTTCCTTTTGGCCACACCACATGCTTGTTTTAAAATAATAAATGGGCCAAAGTCTTCAGGACATTTACAGTCCTGCCTAACTGGAGGAGAAATCCATTTCCAAGATGCCCTGGGGCAACTAACAAAACCACGCCCAGATTTGGTAGGGCAATCCAAATATTATTGCCCAGATCCACTCTTCTCCCACCCACTGCATGGTTTGGAAGCAAGCCATTGGGAGGTTCAAGGTCACACCTCTGATTGACTAGGGAAGAAGATGATCTGATTATCGCTATTGATTGTTTAGTCGCTAAGTCATATCCAACTCCTTGGTGACCCCATGGACTGTAGCACGCCAGGTTCCTCTGTCCATGGGATTTCCCAGGCAAGAATACTGGAGTGGGTTGCCATTTCCTCCTCCAGGGGATCTTCCTGACTCGCATTTCCTGCATCGCAGGTGGGGTCTTTACCACTGAGCCAGCAGGGAAGCATCCAGATCTGTGACAGAAAAAGGCAATAAAGGAAGTTGGAGAAAAGACTAGGATTGATGCTCTTGTGAATATTTCCAGACTTCAACTTTATCTAGAAAGCTTTCCAGGTGTTATTGCTTAGCATTCCAGGAGAAGGCAATGGCACCCCACTCCAGTACTCTTGCCTGGAGAATCCCATGGATGGAGGAGCCTGGTAGGCCGCAGTCCATGGGGTCGCTAGGAGTCGGACACGACTGAGCGACTTCACTTTCACTTTTCACTTTCATGCATTGGAGAAGGAAATGGCAACCCACTCCAGTGTTCTTGCCTGGAGAGTCCCAGGGACGGAGGAGCCTGGTGGGCTGCCATCTATGGGGTCACACAGAGTCGGACACGACTGAAGCGACTTAGCAGCAGCAGCAGCAGCTTAGAATTCCATCTCCTTTTGCACCTGCATCGGTGGTTCTTTTCTGCAGTCACTCTGCTTTGTCACGAGTAGCTATTACTAATTAGGAGGGAAATAGACACTTACAGCAGGAATTCTGTTTCTGAGCTGCCAGTTAAAATGTAATAGTTTAAGGAAATCTAAAGGCACATGAAGTGAAAAGGAGAAACAAAAATTCTAACAAATGGAGTTGGAGATTTCAATATTAAGTTTTGACCACTCCCGTTGAAGTTAACCCCACGTAAGGAAGCTCAGCTGTCCAGTTGCTAAGTTGTGTCTGACTCTTTGCAACCTCAGTGGACTGCAGCACATCAGGCTTCCCTGTCCTTCACTATCTCCCGGAGCTTGCTCAAATTCATGTCCGTTGAGTTGGTGATGCCATCCAACCATCTCATCCTCTGTCGTCCCCTTCTCCTCCTGCCCTCAATTTTCCCCAGCATCAGAGTCTTTTCCAATGAGTCAAGTCTTCACATGAGGTGGCCTACGACACTATTCAATCTTATTCTAAAGCTCTTAGTTAAAAAAAAAATAAATAAATAAAGCTCTTAGTTGATGAAATAAGAAAAGAAAGTAGAAGCTGACGTTAGAAAGGAACATGCTGGACTCATCATTTCTCAATAATACCGTCATCAGCACAGAAAATAGAAGAGCTTCAGTGGACAAACTTTCTTACAGAGAATGCCATGAAGGGTTCCAGATGTAAAATCAACTACAGCAAATAACAGCGTACTAAACTCAAACATCCATGGCTCAATGGTAAAAAAATCTGCCTGTGATGCAGGAGACACAGGAGATACCAGTTCAATCCCTGGGTCAGGAAGATCCCTTGGAGGAGGAAATGGCTACCCATTCCAGGATTTTTGCCTGAAAAATCCCACGGACAGAGGAGCCTGGGAAGCTACAGTCCATGGGGTCACAAAGAGCTGGACACGACTGAGCGACTGAGCATGACATTTACAAACAAGTCGATTAGAAAATGTTATCAGAACAGAGGTCACAAAAACATCCCATAAAATTCCTATATTTTAAAATGTGTGGAATTTTTAAAATTCTAAATGCTTAGTGAAGGACCTAGTAGATCTGAAAAAAAAGAGATCATATCACATGACTGGATGGGAAGACTCAATAATGTAAAGATGCGGATTTTCTGAATTAATCTATTTAATCTAACCCAGGGCCTTTAGCTGAACATTCTTAGGGCGTTGTGTCAGGCACTGCTCATTTACTTTCCTCAACACTAACAGTGCTCTTTTAGGATGTATGTGACCCTAATTTCCCAATAGAGGTATGGGTCATAAAATTACACAGGAAGTAGGTGGCAGAAAGCAGGATTTTGAATCCAGGTCTTTAACTTTGATGCTCTGGTGTAACCTGTAGATAATTAAGTTCCTAAATCTATTTGTAAAATGGACTACTCTCAAACACAGTTTTTATTGAAAAAGCAGGGTGAGAGATCATATTATAGTTAGACACTGTTTCTACAAATAAAAAACACTAAACACTCATTTTTCTGCAGCTAAGTGATGTACAAACAAAGTTGCTTTTTTTTTTTTTTTTAAAGGATTTAAGATAATATTGGCTTAGATAGTATTTGGCTCTGGGGTGGAGGCACTCTAGTTTTTTCTATTAAAGTCTAAATTTTTAAGGATCAGTATATTCATACGCTGGGAAGATTCCCTGGAGGAGAGCATGGAAACCCACTCCAGTATTCTTGCCTGGAGAATCCCACAGACAGAGGAGCCTAGCGGGCTATAGTCCATGGTGTCACAGAGTCAGACACAACTGAAGTGACTTAGCACATATTCATATGCTACTGTGAAATGATTTTTAACCATCTAGAAAACAGTGGAAAGAAGCAAAAATAATAATGGGGGGATTTCCCTGGTGGTCCAGAGGTAAAGACTCCACCACAGTGGGTACAAGTTTGATCTGATGGGGGAATTAAGATTCTGCATGCTACACAACACAGCCAAAATAACAAAAATAGTCAGGGCAGTGAAAACATGTGGCATGCACGCCAAGTCGCTTCAGTTGTGTCTGACTGTTGGTGACGCTACAGACCATAGCCCACCAGGCTCCTCTGTCCGTGGGATTCTCCAGGCATGAATACTAGAGTGGGTTGCCATGCCCTCCTCCAGGGCATCTTCCCAACCAGGAAGGCAGGTTCTTTATCACTAGCGCCACCTGGGAAGCCCTGAAAACATGTTACAACTTTCTCTTGTTACTACTCTTTTTTTGCTATTTTGTATTTCTTAAATTTCCAACAAAGGAAAAGCATCTAATTTTTTCATTTTCCAAATATAAAATTCAGTTCAGTTCAGTTCATTTCATTCGCTCAGTTGTGTCCGAATCTTTGCGACCCCATGAATCGCAGCAC
>SJYX01002613.1:214258-225353 GCA_006410675.1 Oreotragus oreotragus
TCCAGGTTGGTCATAACTTTTCTTCCAAGGAGTAAGCGTCTTTTAATTTCATGGCTGCAATCACCATCTGCAGTGATTTTGGAGCCCCCAAAAATAAAGTCTGACACTGTTTCCACTGTTTCCCCATCTATTTCCCAGGAAGTGATGGGACCAGATGCCATGATTTTCGTTTTCTGAATGTTGAGCTTTAAACCAACTTTTTCACTCTCTTCTTTCACTTTCATCAAGAGGCTTTTTAGTTTCTCTTCACTTTCTGCCATAAGGGTGGTGTCATCTGCATATCTGAGTGAGTGAAGTCACTCAGTCGTGTCCTACTCTTTGCGACCCCATGGACTGTAGCCCACCAGGCTCCTCCGTCCATGGGATTCTCCAGGCAAGAATACTGGAGTGGGTTGCCACTTCCTTCTCCAGGGGATCTTCCCGACCCAGGGATCGAACCCAAGTCTCCCGCATTGCAGACAGACGCTTTAACCTCTGAGCCACGAGGTTATTGATATTTCTCCCGGCAATCTTGATTCCAGCTTGTGTTTCTTCCAGTCCAGAGTTTCTCATGATGTACTCTGCATAGAAGTTAAATAAGCAGGGTGACAATATACAGCCTTGATGTACTCCTTTTCCTATTTGGGACCAGTTTGTTGTTCCATGTCCAGTTCTAACTGTTGCTTCCTGACCTGCATACAGATATCTCAAGAGGCAGGTTAGATGTTATGGTATTCCCGTCTCTTTCAGAATTTTCCAGTTTATTGTGATCCACCCAGTCAAAGGCTTTGGCATAGTCAATAAGGCAGAAATAGATGTTTTTCTGGAACTCTCTTGCTTTTTCCATTGATCTCTGGTTCCTCTGCCTTTTCTAAAACCAGCTTGAACATCAGGGAGTTCACGGTTCACGTAATGCTGAAGCCTGGCTTGGAGAATTTTGAGCATTACTTTACTAGCATGTGAGATGAGTGCAATTGTGCGGTAGTTTGAGCATTCTTTTGCATATTGAGTAAGCCCCTCCCGGGAGAAGCTCTGTTCTGGGGGTTGGAGAAGAGAGAAGATCAGATCAAGCTGTAGTCACGCTGGTCCCATGGCAATAGTTGTGCAAGAGTTGTATGAAGTGGTGGAAAAAAGCTTCCTGGGAGGTGACATCCAAAGGGATCCTCTGGGGAGGAGGAGGCGGAGGAGGAAGGGTAGGAAGACGGATTCCCCGGTGCAAAGCCAGCTGGCATGGGCAGAGCCAGCCAAGCTGAGTTGGGCTCTGAGTGCCATGCCAGCAGGCTTGGGTTTCTTCCTGAGGACACGGGGAACCACAAGGGATCTCAGGCAGGGGAGGAGCAAGATGGATCCCAGGTTTACAACAGTCCTGCTCGTTCCATGGTGCGAAGAAGTGATTGCAGGGCAAAGACTTGAGGCTGGGAGACCTCAAGGAGGCTTTGCAAAATTCCAGATGAAAGCTGATGGGTCATGGCCGTGGGGTGGGCCCTGAAGGCACGGGGACGGGGCGTGCTCAGAAGGCAGGGCTGGCAGGATGCAGTGGATCTGGGAATAACGAGGCATCCTGGATGCCTCCCAGTTTCTGGCCTGGGGGCTGGCAGGGGAGATAGTGGCGCAGGATGAGACAGCCAAGAGCCAGGGTCTGGGATGCCTTAGGAGAGGGCTTCCTGGAGGAGGTGATACCCAGTGGAGCCTGGCACGCGTGGGCTCTGGATGGGTGGGGACTGAGGATCAGGAGACTTCAGGCTGAGTTCTGGCCGCTGTGCTGTCCTAGGCAGGCCACTCCACGTGGCTAATACTCTCTGTCCTCTTCTGAAAACAGAGGGTTGTCATTCCTATGCTCTGGGTTGAGGGAGGATTAAGGAGATAACACATGGCAAGTGCTTGGCACTGAGCCTGGCGCGGGATGATCTGGGGGCCCTGCCTGTTGTCTGTACTTTCCCATCACCCCATGCCCAGCATCTCCCATCTGCAGCATCCCCGGGCTGCCTTCTCCCCAGGGCTCTGTGTTCCCCTGACCCAGTTAGGCAGGGATGAGGAGAGAATCCACCCTCCAGCTCCATCCTGGCCCGCTTCTGCCAGCCCAGTGGGAGGGATCCACGGACTCGGGTCTGAGCCCTGGATTAGCTGTGTAATCCCCAGCTCTGACTGGACAATCTCTTTTCCTGCCCAGGAGAGGGGGCCTGGGGGTGGGAGTCAGGACTGCTGGGCCCTGGGCCTGGGGCTGCCCCACCCCTCTAGGAGCCCTCAGACAAGGTGCCCCAGCTCTTGCCTCTTCTTTTGGAAACACCACTGACACCCTGCAAGGATTGTCCCATGTGTGCCAGTTGCTCTGTGTGTCTGCTGTGTCTGGGGTGCTCTGCAAAGAAAGAAAGGCCTGGGTCGGTTTCCAGCTCTACACGCAGCAGCTTCACGCCCCTGGACAAGAGATGAAACCACCATGGCCCTCCCTTTTCTTCGTGGAGAAAATGGAGTTAACAGTATCCGGGGCTACTGTGGGAAATATATGAGAAATTAAGGGCCTATTACTTTGTAAATAGCACATTTCTTGAGAGATAAGAAAGGATGGGTCTTCCTTAGCGGTCCAGTGGTTCACAATCCGCCTTCCAAAGCCGGGGACCCTGGTCCAGGAAGATCCCACATGCATGGGGCAACTAAGCCACCCTCGAGCCGCGACCACTGAAGCCCGAGCGCTCTAGAGCCCCTGCTCCAAAGCAAGAGAAGCCCCACAGGGGGAGTCTGAGCACTCAGCTAGAGAGCAGCCCTGCTCGCTGCAACTAGAGGAAGCCTGTGCACAGCAAGGAAGACCCAGTGCAGCCAAAATAAATAAATAAATAAATTTAATTTTTAAAAAAAAGGATGACCACAGGATAAGAGAATAGAGGAGCTGGGGAGAGAAGATCCAAACAGACATCTTGGGACTCAGAGCCACAGCGTTCCAGAGAACTGACAAATTGATTAAAAAAAAGTTAATCAAGCTTCGGAGACTTCAGGCGAAGTGGAAGATCAAAAGACCTTCTCAGGTCACTGGAGCCTGGTGGTGGTGCTCGTGGTCTGGGCCGGGGGGAGGGGGAGGTGGTGTTAGGGACAGAAAGGCCCTAAAGTGCCAAGCGGAAGAGGTCCTGGGGAGAACGGGGCGTGACGTGGCCTGGGCCAGAAGACCCTGCGCGGGAGGGGCAGAGTCCTTCCATCCCGGCCAGGGCCAGGTTACCAAGGCAGCGGGGACCACGCCAGGATCTTGAGCAGCAGCGCCAAATGCCAAACTCTCCTGACCCGCGCCGCGGGAGGGATGGTGCGGAGAGTGCAGCAGCACCGGGGAGAGGATGTGCCGCCCGATGACCATCTCCACCCTCTTGGCCTCAACCCAACCTAGAACTCTAAACACCCCTCCTCTGGGAGACTCTGCCCCAGACCCCTCGCCTGCCCCGCCTCCCTGCTTCCCTGAGCCCAGGGGTGCCCACGATGGGTGGGGGGAAATTCACAGTCTGGCAGGGCTGGAACAGGGCTAGAGCAGTACAAGGGAGACAGGAGGGTGCAGCTGCATAGTGGGCTCAAAGGCTGAGAGTCCGGAGGCAAATGCGAAAGAGCAGAGCCGGCGAGCAAGACAGTAAATAAACGCCAGCCGCGCGGCAGGAGAAAGGCGGTCTGGAGGCCCACGGGACTACATCTCCCAGCAGCCTCAGCGCCAGACAGGGCACTTCCGGCCCCTCAGCGCTCCCTCAAGGAGGCGGGGCCAAGAGCGGGGCGGGAGCGGCGCGGGGAAGTTGGGGCGCGCCCTCGCGTCAGGGCGCGTGTGACGTTCTTCCTGTGCGCCGCCTAGCGTCTCGGTCGTGCCGGGTCCTGAGCCTCAGAGCTGTGAAGGTGACAGCGGGCAGTGACCGGCTTGCCTCTCCCCGCCCCGCCCCGCAATGCTGGCGGCACGGCGGCTGCTCGGCGGGTCGCTCCCTGCGCGGGTATCTGTGCGATTCAGCGGCGACACGGTGAGGCCCGACCTGGCTCGTTCCAGGGGCGCTCGCGGGCCGGGTCTCGCTGTCGCGTCTGCGCGCGCCATACCTGGGTCCGTAGTGCCTTCTGGAGAAGGCTCTCATCTCCCCCGTCTGACAGGAAGGTTGCCGATGTAGAAGGGGACGGGTCCCAAACGGGAGGCTGACTCTCCCCTGCCCCCTAGCCCTCCGGCTCCTTGGCTTCGCCTTATTTAACAACTGCGCGACCTAATGGAAAATTTTGCAGGTGGCGAAGCGTCCTTGTCTCATTCTTTCCTCGCTACAACCTTGTAGCTCCTGAAGGGGTCATTCCCCCATTTTACAGATGCAGAAACAGCTTTGGAGAGGGCCGTGCGCCTCCTCATTCCTCGTTCAAAGTTCTGCTCCCTGTATTGGCTCTTAAGGGGTTGGGTGTCTGGAAGCCAGGTCCCCTTAGCCCTCAGCTGGGGTTCTCTCTGTGTCTCGTGGGATTCCAGAGCCATCTCTCCTCAAATTTTATCTCGAGCGGGTCTCCCGCCATCATCTTGTGTCCCAACCCCAGTGAGGCATTCCTCTTCCTTCAGAAAACACATTTTGTCTCCAGCAGAGTTTAGTCATATAAGCAAGACTTTGGCCAAATTAAGTTTTGGTCCAGCAGAGCCAGACAAGTAAATAAATGGACGTGGCATCACGCTGGGCTCGACAGTAGTCTGTGCTGTGGATCCTGGGTGGGCTTTGGCCACAGACAGACCCGTGATTAAATTCCACCTGCTCCTTCAGGCTGTGTGCCTTTTGTGAGCTCATTTTGCTCTGAGTCTTGTTCCTCTTCTGTGAAATGGAGGAAATCATTCCTATCTCAGGGTTATGAGAATGAAATGAGATCTTGGATATAAAAAGCTTAGGCTAGTGCCTGCTAACAGAAAGTGCTTACTAAGTGGTGATGGTAGTTATGACCCTACGAAGGGTTCTGAAGCTTTGGCCCCTGCCCTCCTCCCAGTCCAACCCTCCTTAATTAGGGGACCCAAAAATCTGCAGCTCCTGGCCTGGCCCCTCATAATCCCAGAGCTCTGCTGGGCATACTCACTCTCTGTGTCCCCAGACAGCACCCAAGAAAACCTCATTTGGCTCACTGAAGGATGAAGACCGGATCTTCACCAACCTGTATGGCCGCCATGACTGGAGGTGAGATGGTGCCCTTAGGCTGGTGGGTCCCCAGGCAGGACCTCCTCCTCACCACCTTCCCCACTCTGTCCAGGCTTAAAGGTGCCCAGAGTCGAGGTGACTGGTACAAGACGAAGGAGATTCTGCTAAAGGGGCCTGACTGGATCCTGGGTGAGGTCAAGACATCGGGCTTGCGGGGCCGTGGAGGTGCTGGCTTCCCCACTGGCCTTAAATGGAGCTTCATGAATAAGCCCTCAGATGGCAGGTGTGTGTAGGCAGGCAGAAATGGGGTTGCCCCTTGGGGCGGCTGGGACTTACCTGGGCCTTGAGGCTGTTTCCTTGGAAACCAAGAGTGAACGAAGTAGGAAACCCTTACCAGAGCTCCAGTAGCAGGGACTCGGTTCCATCGTCTTCTTCAGGGGAGTCTTAAGGGTTTAACCCAGCAGGCTTAACTGATCGATTCCTGGCTCTGCCATTTAATCATGTAGTTCTGGGCAATCTCCTGGCCTTTCTGAACCTCAGTATTCTGTTCTGTAAATGTGTACTGTGTTGTGCAGGGATTAAAGAGATCCTGTTCCTACCAGCTTTTGGCCTGCCCTTTGATCTGCATGTAGAAAGTAAATGATAAATGTCAGCTCTGCTTCCTTTTGGCTCCAGATATACGATGGAGGTTCACAGAATGCTCATTGTGACCAAAAGCAGATTTGGGCTTTTGAGAAAGCACTGGGAGAGGCATTTGGGCTGAGTAGAACCAAGACCTTGCCTGTGGTCACAGCTGCCCCAGTGTGGACTAGGTAGTGAGCTCCCCGTCGTTGGTGGGGAGCAAACAGAGCCCTGGGGGCTTGTTGCAAGGACAGAGAAGGATTGGCTGTCAGATAAAACCTTTTTGAAGTTTCCTGGTGGAGTGGGGTGGCATACGGTTGAAGGCCTGACCCTGGTGGCCCTGTAGCCCAGCTGACCTGCTGGCCCCCGATTGTGAGCTCATTTTGCTCTGAGTCTTGTTCCTCTTCTGTGAAATGGAGGAAATCATTCCTATCTCAGGGTTATGAGAATGAAATGAGATCTTGGATATAAAAAGCTTAGGCTAGTGCCTGCTAACAGAAAGTGCTTACTAAGTGGTGATGGTAGTTATGACCCTACGAAGGGTTCTGAAGCTTTGGCCCCTGCCCTCCTCCCAGTCCAACCCTCCTTAATTAGGGGACCCAAAAATCTGCAGCTCCTGGCCTGGCCCCTCATAATCCCAGAGCTCTGCTGGGCATACTCACTCTCTGTGTCCCCAGACAGCACCCAAGAAAACCTCATTTGGCTCACTGAAGGATGAAGACCGGATCTTCACCAACCTGTATGGCCGCCATGACTGGAGGTGAGATGGTGCCCTTAGGCTGGTGGGTCCCCAGGCAGGACCTCCTCCTCACCACCTTCCCCACTCTGTCCAGGCTTAAAGGTGCCCAGAGTCGAGGTGACTGGTACAAGACGAAGGAGATTCTGCTAAAGGGGCCTGACTGGATCCTGGGTGAGGTCAAGACATCGGGCTTGCGGGGCCGTGGAGGTGCTGGCTTCCCCACTGGCCTTAAATGGAGCTTCATGAATAAGCCCTCAGATGGCAGGTGTGTGTAGGCAGGCAGAAATGGGGTTGCCCCTTGGGGCGGCTGGGACTTACCTGGGCCTTGAGGCTGTTTCCTTGGAAACCAAGAGTGAACGAAGTAGGAAACCCTTACCAGAGCTCCAGTAGCAGGGACTCGGTTCCATCGTCTTCTTCAGGGGAGTCTTAAGGGTTTAACCCAGCAGGCTTAACTGATCGATTCCTGGCTCTGCCATTTAATCATGTAGTTCTGGGCAATCTCCTGGCCTTTCTGAACCTCAGTATTCTGTTCTGTAAATGTGTACTGTGTTGTGCAGGGATTAAAGAGATCCTGTTCCTACCAGCTTTTGGCCTGCCCTTTGATCTGCATGTAGAAAGTAAATGATAAATGTCAGCTCTGCTTCCTTTTGGCTCCAGATATACGATGGAGGTTCACAGAATGCTCATTGTGACCAAAAGCAGATTTGGGCTTTTGAGAAAGCACTGGGAGAGGCATTTGGGCTGAGTAGAACCAAGACCTTGCCTGTGGTCATAGCTGCTCTAGTGTGGACTAGGTAGTGAGCTCCCCGTCGTTGGTGGGGAGCAAACAGAGCCCTGGGGGCTTGTTGCAAGGACAGAGAAGGATTGGCTGTCAGATAAAACCTTTTTGAAGTTTCCTGGTGGAGTGGGGTGGCATACGGTTGAAGGCCTGACCCTGGTGGCCCTGTAGCCCAGCTGACCTGCTGGCCCCCGCAGGCCCAAGTATCTGGTGGTGAATGCAGATGAGGGGGAGCCAGGCACCTGCAAGGACCGAGAGATCATCCGCCATGACCCCCACAAGCTGGTGGAAGGCTGCCTAGTCGGGGGCCGGGCCATGGGTGCGCGTGCCGCCTACATCTACATCCGCGGGGAGTTCTACAACGAGGCCTCCAATCTGCAGGTGAGCAGGGGGAGGGCCAGGTGCTGAGTGGGCACTCACATGCCCCAATCCAGGCAGAGTTCTTAGGTTCTCATGTGGAATCTATCTGGAGTCGTGCTGGGAGGGTGGAGATCTCTCGAGCTGGCCTCTGTCCTGAGTGGGACATGCACCCCAAAGCCTCTGTCTCGCTCTGTGTCCTAGAGCCTCAGCCTGGGAGGTCTTCCTGGGGTGGGGGAGGGCTCCTAGGGTGGGGGTAGGCTGGAGAACTCACACGTGGGCATTTTTCCTGAAGGGTCAAAAGGTCGTGTCAGTAATTTTCAGCCCAGTGATGCTATAGTAATTGGTCCAGGGCCAAAGCCTCACCTTTCTGTTAGGTTCATAACCTGGCACATGGTAGCATTATGTGTGTTATTACATATTTAAAAATCAGCCTCCAGGGTCTTTTCCTCTACTCAGAAGCAGTACATTTCCTGAAGGGTCAAAAGGTCGTGTCAGTAATTTTCAGCCCAGTGATGCTATAGTAATTGGTCCAGGGCCAAAGCCTCACCTTTCTGTTAGGTTCATAACCTGGCACATGGTAGCATTATGTGTGTTATTACATATTTAAAAATCAGCCTCCAGGGTCTTTTCCTCTACTCAGAAGCAGTACTCACTCATTGTAAAGACAGGAATTCACACACACGCCAAAGGAAAATCTCCCATAGACTGGCTACCTAGAGAAACTACTTGCTGCCATATAGTTGGAGAATTTGTTAAATGTTATCACACAAGCACACACATGGTGAACATCCCCACCCTTCTCCCAGCACGTCTTCTGCCTGTGTCCAGAGGGAGCGTGGCCCTGGACTGTGGCGATGGGCTCCCTGGGCCTGTACCCTGCCCTCCCACATGCAGGCTCCTGGGCTCGTGGGGACCGTGTCCGTACACCCCTGTCGCGCAGGTAGCCATCCGAGAGGCCTACGAGGCTGGTCTGATTGGCAAGAATGCCTGCGGCTCCGGCTATGATTTCGATGTGTTTGTGGTGCGTGGGGCCGGGGCCTACATCTGCGGGGAAGAGACCGCGCTCATCGAGTCCATCGAGGGCAAACAGGGCAAGCCCCGCCTGAAGCCGCCCTTCCCTGCAGACGTGGGTATGACCTGGCGCCTGGCCTCATCCCGGCCCTTGTCCTGTGGAATCTGGGATCTGGCTTCAGGTCGCCACTGATCATTCTTGGGGAATTTCTGAGTCCTTTCTGCACTGGGGGGCCTGACGCCGAGAGTAGGTGGGAACAGCATAGCGGCTGCACCAGTGCCCCCAGAGTCTCACCCTGCCCCAGGGCACAGGCCACACGCCCGGCTGTGCTCCCACCCCCCAGGAACTTGGGGCAGCGTGGTGGAGACACAGCACCGCTGGAACCAGGCTCCCGAGGGACAAGAGTCACACAGGGGTGGAAGCAGGGCTCTCTGCTGCAGAAGCAGGCCCTGGACAGATGCCACCTCCAGGCGACCCGCCCCCAACTGTCCCCAACCTCCAGCAGCCGCTGGTTTGTTTCCTTTTTTAAAAAAAAATTCATTTTTGGCTGTGCCGGGCCTTCGTTGCTGTGCAGGTTTTTCTCTCCTTGTGGCGGACGGGGCCACTCTTTAGTTCCGGTGCACGGGCGTCTCATCACGATGGCCTCTCTTGCCGCCGAGCAAAAGCTCTAGGGCGTGTGGCTTCAGTGGTGGAGCTCCTGGGCCCTGGGGGACAGGCTCAGTATCTGTGGTGCACAGGCTTAGTTGCCCCTCGGCACGCGGGATTGAAGCCACGTCTCCTGCGTTGGCAGGTGGATTCTTTGCCAGCGGGCCACCAGGGGGGTGACGTCCACCAGGTTCTCACCCTCCCCCACAGGAGTGTTTGGCTGCCCTACAACCGTGGCCAATGTGGAGACGGTGGCCGTGTCCCCTACCATCTGCCGCCGTGGGGGTGCGTGGTTTGCCAGCTTCGGCCGAGAGCGCAACTCAGGCACCAAACTGTTCAACATCTCTGGCCACGTCAACAACCCCTGCACTGTGGAGGAGGAGATGTCTGTGCCACTGAAGGAACTGATTGAAAAGCATGCCGGTGAGGCCTGGGGCTGGCCGGCAGGGTGGGCGGGCCTTGGGGGCCTGGGCTGGGACGGGGGCTGGCAGGTGTGCCGGCCCGCCCTGAGCGCCCATCCTCTCGGGGACGGGCTGGGGCCCCAGGGGGCGTCACGGGCCCTGACCGCCCATCCTCTCGGGGACGGGCTGGGGCCCCAGGGGGCGTCACGGGCGGCTGGGACAACCTCCTCGCCGTGATCCCTGGCGGCTCGTCTACCCCGCTGATCCCCAAGTCTGTGTGTGAGACGGTGCTGATGGACTTCGACGCGCTGATCCAGGCACAGACGGGCCTGGGCACGGCTGCCGTGATTGTCATGGACCGCTCGGTAAGGAAGGGCCGCCCACGCACCCCACCCGGTGCCTGCCTCAGGCCAGCCTGGTTAGTAACCCAGCCCGGGCTTCTTGGAGATACCCGCCAGTTCTTGGAATCAGTTCTGACAGAACTGTCAGGAATCAGTTCTCCGATTCCTGTCACCTGAGATACGGGGAGGTGGGAGAGGCTGGGGGCAAGGCTTCTCTCGGGGGAACGGCCGTGGAGCCTGGCAGCGCAGGATGCCTGGGGTGGATGGAGGTGGCCAGAGCGCTGCTGGAATCGGGCAGGCGTGCCACCAGGGGCTGAGGCTCAGGCTCGGGCACCTCCTCACTGCCCCTTGTCTCCACAGACGGACATTGTGNGAGGCTGGGGGCAAGGCTTCTCTCGGGGGAACGGCCGTGGAGCCTGGCAGCGCAGGATGCCTGGGGTGGATGGAGGTGGCCAGAGCGCTGCTGGAATCGGGGGGCGTACCACCAGGGGCTGAGGGGGCAAGGCTTGGGCACCTCCTCACTGCCCCTTGTCTCTGCAGACGGACAAGGGGGCAAGGCTTGGGCACCTCCTGGGCAGGCTGGGGGTTTCTCTGAGGCTGGGGGGCAAGGCTTCTCTCAGGGCAATGGCCGTGGAGCCTGGCAGCGTAGGATGCCTGGGGTGGGTGGAGGTGGCCAGAGCGCTGCTGGAAATCGGGCAGGCGTGCCACCAGGGGCTGAGGCTCAGGCTCGGGCACCTCCTCACTGCCCCTTGTCTCCACAGACGGACATTGTGAAAGCCATCGCCCGCCTCATCGAGTTCTACAAGCATGAGAGCTGTGGCCAGTGCACCCCGTGCCGCGAGGGTAGGCGCGCTGGGCAGGCCGGGGGTTTCTCGGTAGCTCACACCAGGCCTGGGGGGGGCATGGGGGACAGGGGCCGTGGGCTCCGGACCCTGAATTCGCCGCTGCAGACGCCCAGCCTGCTGTGGCTTCTCTCAGCCCCCTCGCCCCATCCCCCGCACCTGTCTCTTATACACATCTAGATGTGTATAAGAGACAGGCCCTGGAAGGCGCAGCGCAGGGCTCTTAGGGCGCCCGGCGGCAGCCGCCTCCATCTACAGCCATACCACCCTGAACG
>SJYX01002613.1:242022-271205 GCA_006410675.1 Oreotragus oreotragus
CCAGTCCATTTTGAAGGAGATCAGCCCTGGGATTTCTTTGGAAGGAATGATGCTAAAGCTGAAACTCCAGTACTTTGGCCACCTCATGCAAAGAACTGACTCATTGGAAAAGACTCTGATGCTGGGAGGGATTGGGGGCAGGAGGAGAAGGGGACGACCGAGGATGAGATGGCTGGATGGCATCACTGACTCGATGGACATGGGTCCGAGTGAACTCCGGGAGTTGGTGATGGATAGGGAGGCCTGGCATGCTGCGATTCATGGGGTCGGAAAGAATTGGACACGACTGAGTGACTGAACTGAACTGAACTGAAGAACAAATATTATCAAGAATCTACTTTGTATTAGACATTGTAGTGGATCTTGGGATACCATAGGCAGTAAAGTGTATGAGGAGCTATTTTCCTGATTTTACAGTGTGGCAGTAATTTGGGTGCTGATCCTGGGAGTATACAGGAAAGCCACAGACAGTATTCAAAGTAATTGAGAATTCAATCCTGGGCTACAGATTTGAAAAAGAAAAGCCCCAACTATCAAAATTTGATATGTGGTTCAGGATTACATTTTCCCTAATTAAACCTGTGCACCAGTAACATCACCTAACTCGTGTGCTTGCTAAACAAACATGTTCTTACTCTCATATTTACTATGAAACAAAGTCAGCTTTCTTTTTGGAGCTGAAGGTGCCTTCTGACTCCAAAGACCAGAAGATTCCAGGGCATTTGCTTGGCTCTGGTAGATTGACTCTCAGGGAACTGACATCAGTCACAGGGGTTTCCTTACTCTCCCCCTAAGGGTGAGTGTATACAGAAGGAACAGGAAAAGTCTCCCTTCCCTCTTAACTCTATTTTCTAAGAGACTTGATAAAAGATCTTTGGTGTTGTGATATGAGAAAGCGTTTTTTTTTTTTTTCCCCTCTTAGAAGTACAATTGAGTTACTTTTGCCTCTTGTTTGGAATTCTGCTTCTGATGATAGCACAGTAGTTCATATTGGACCAAATCTCTTGCAGATAACAACTGAAGCTCTAAACACAAACAAACAACAACAAAAACCCACAGACAACTAACTGAAGGAAGAAGTGAGAACAGGAAAAAACTGGAGTGGAGTTGACACTTGGAAGAATGGTACATTACTTAGTTATTCTCCCTCTTTTATGGATTTTTGCCTGAGGGCAAGCTTCAGTCTGTGTGGTGGCTAAAACTCAGAAACCTGCTCATCTGTACTCGTTGCCCCAGTACAATGTGCCCCAGTGAGGAATCAAAGGAGAAATGTACGGGCAACCGCACAAACTAAAAGTTAAGGGGAGAAATCTCAGAAGAAGAGAATTACTGACCAGATGCACCAAATTATCTGTGTAAAGACTGCCCATCTCTGGCCTTCGAATGATGCATGAGCTTGGCAGACTGCACGCCACACAGCTAAGGCTAAAAGAAGTAACAGAGGAGCTCAGCCACTGCCACTGCAAGAGAGACAGTCTGTGTTCAGACAAGTTAATTGCCTGCCAAAACAAACTAANCTCTCTTGGTCAACCCTGAAGACTAAGCTCAAAGTTAAACAACCTTTCTCTCAGTAACCAATCCTCACAATCCAGTTTATCTTTTAGGCTCCCATAACATGTGACTTGTACCTATTTTATACCACTTTATGTGGATAGGCAATAGCTTTGGAAATGTGTATTTCTACTGGCAGGAAGTGAAGAGGAACTAAAGAGCCTCTTGATCAGGGTGAAAGAGAATGAAGAGCTGGCTTCAAACTCAACATTAAAAAAACTAAGATCATGGCATCCAGTCCCATCACTTCATGGCAAATAGAAGGGGGAAAGGTGGAAGCAGGGACAGATTTTACTTTCTTGGGCTCCAAAATCACTGCAGACAGTGACTGCAGTCATGAAATTAAAAGACACTTGTTTACTGGAAGGAAAGTTATGACAAACCTAGACAGTGTATTAAAAAGCAGAGTTATATCACTTTGCCAACAAAAGTTCATCCAGTCAAAGCTATTGTTTTCCCAATAATCAAGTAAAGATGTGAGAGCTGGACCATAAGGAAGACTGAGCACCACAGAACTGATGCTTTTGAATTGTGTTGTTGAAGAAGACTCTTGAGGGTCCCTTAGACTGCAAGATCAAACCAGTCAGTCCCAAAGGAAATCAATCCTGAATAGTCATTGCAAGGACTGATACTGAAGCTGAAGCTCCAATATTTTGGCCACCTGATGTGAAAAGCCGATTCAGTGGAAAAAACTCCAATGTTGGGAAAGATGGAAGGCAAAAGAAGGGGTCAGCAGAGGATGAGTTGGTTGGATGGCATCACTGACTCAACGGACATGAGTTTGAGCAAACTCCAGGAGAGAGTGAAGGACAAGGAAGTCTGGTGTGCGGCAGTCCATGGGGTTGCAGAGTCGGACACCACTTGGAGACTGAACAAAATGTCTGTAGGGCACTGTAAGGCCCTTGAGAGGAAAAGACCATTTTTATATTCTGAACTTACATTCTCTTAGCTAGCAGTGTTAAACAAGTATTCACCAACTTGATGAAAAGAATGGATGAAAGGAAGAGTAGTCATAGTACCCCTCCAGGATGCTTTCTATGTTGGGTTCAGCTAAGTAGGTCAGTTACCAAACAAAGGATTATTTATAAGAGTTCTGGAAAGCTTTCCTGCCAAAATTTCTCTTCCACATTATACTACTACTAATTGAAATGCTACCACTATTGGAGGCTCACCCAGCTCTATCTACCCCCTCTCAAAAGGCCAACATGCCAGCCAGCTGAATGCAAGCTAATAAGCACAAAGAATTCAGTGAGCCAACGAGTCATGCTTGGGCTCATGTCACAGGGAGGTTCTGATCAAGCAGCGTGAAAAGAAAGGCTAATGCCCAGGAAGAAAGCAATAGGAGGAAACGGGGTGCTCCGAGAAGCAAGGGTATGAGTCAGCCTCACAAAGGCTGGCAGCACTCCGATCAGCAGTGGCGTGGCAAGCAGCAGAGAAAAGGGTATTTGCCACTGCACTGTGAGAATGGAGTGAAGGAGTGTATGGCTGCCGTGAATTATGGCAGATGTTTGGGTGAGGGAACTGAAGGAAATCAATATGAAATACAAGTAGGACTTAACAAGGAAGTGGCAACTATGGAACACAAGCTGAGATCAGTGAACTAATTCAGATATTCATGAGCAGACAGAAACTACCAGAAAGCAAACGGACAAAGGAAGACTGATCCGAGGAAAGTAGCCATCATGTGCCAGAGGTTAGCCTTTCCTTATCTTCTAGTATGTCCTCTCACTTTCACTTCTGTGCCTTTGCTTCACCCTACCCTGAATTCACATACCACCCCATCTCAGTTCTTTGTCTGAGAGGCAACAGAGTCAAACAAAGTGTGGTCTCATGATTGGCTTCAGGTCACCCTCGGTCCACATCCCAACCTTATCCCAAATTACATAAAAATGAAGAAATTTATTTCATCTTTCTCTTTATTCTCAAAATACAATAGCATAAATATCCAAAAGGAATAGGCTGTTCCCTGTATGGTCTCCAATGCTCTGACGCAGAACTGAGCCCCAAGGAATGTGAAAGGACCATCTTAAGCCAGTAATAGTTACTGTGCTGAGTTCGAGGGCCCCAAACCAAATCGATGGATGTGTGCTGGGGCTTGGGCTCCAGTTCCTGAAGAGGAATAGGAGTGGAAATCATTTTGAGATGACAAACTGACCAGAAGAGGGCTCAGCAGCAGTAAGGTCTGGTGGGAGAAGCAGGGAAAGTGACCCTCCTTTCTGCCACCACCTAAGGCAGAGGCACGTGACTCCAGCAAGGGCTGAAGTAGGCAGCAGCTCCTCGGATCCCATAATGGAGAGGCCAACCCACTCTGGGCTGGTTAACTGGCGTGCGGGGACGGTGGAATGCTAGCCATAAGAATGGAGACAAACTGCTCCAATCTCTGAGCAGCTTGCTTCCCGGCCTCTAGTACTTCCTCGTGATTGGCCTTCCCCTGGCTCTCATAATCCAAGACGACCTTGTTTGTGATGAGTGAGAAGCCAAAGACTCGAAGTCCACAGTGTCTTGCGACTATAACTTCTGGTACCGTGCTCATGCCTGATGTGAAGAAAGAGGGAAACCAACTGTCAGAGTCCCCAAACGGCCCTTAGCCTCACTCCACTCACCACCTCGTTGACAATTCGACACTAAGAAAACATCCAAAGAAGCAGCTAACTTAGTGTCAGGCTTAGGATGTTCTGTGTTATCTAAAAGAGTCGGGCCTCAGGGGACTTTACACATTTCTTATAATATCACCATTGCAATACTTTATTTCTATCTCTGCTTGTGACCATTGTAAAGTCAATTCTAATGTTGCAATTCTATTTTCCAGCCAGAGGTACAGAAGGTGCCTATGATTTTTGTTAAAATAATCAAAAACAGTTATCACACAATGGACAGTTCTCACATTAGCATTACACTGGTTAAAGTCCTTGGTGCTGGGTGGTGGGTTGAGGCTACAGTGCAAACCTCCCAATCACCTTTAAAGTCAGTTAATTCAATCTTCTCTTAAAGCAGACCCCTCCTTCAGTGTATCATCTAAATCTACAATCTTTTACTCTTTTCCAACCTATTTTACCAGGATCCTCTCTTCAAGCCTCCAAGTCAAGGGAGTTCCCTGGCAATCCAGTGTTTAAGACTCTGTACTTCCGATGCAGGGACTGCAGATTCAATCCCCGATTGAAGAACTAAGATCCCACATGCCCTGCAGAGCAGCCAGAAAAAAAAAAAAAAAAACCACAAAACAAAAAAGTCCCCCAAAATTATGAAGCCACCAGCCAAGTTCCCCTTCTCACCAACAGCATCCGCCCCTAGCTTCTGCAGCAGGTGAGATTCTGCCACAGTCTCATAACTGGGGCCCGCCACCATCACGTAGGTGCCTTCCTGTAACTCTCTCTGCTCCCCCATTTGTTTCCAGGTACTGTGAGCTTTCTGCCTCATATCCCGGTCATAGGCGTCAGACNCCCCCACCCCACACCCCCACCCTCACCCTATCCTGTGTGTTCCTACCGTTCTCAATCTCCCCAGCTCTAGTTCCAGTCCTAGAATAAGGCACACACTGGTACATACCAACAAATGAACACACTGACTGCCGTGTTCTTGTAGACAAATACCCAGGGAATAGATGAAAACACAAGACTTGGTTCACACTGACCTTTGTTGGGGGCGGGGAAGGGCCCCCTATGCACAGTGGAGCTCTGAGGGATCTGAGGAGAATGTATCCAGCATCTCAATAGCAGCCAGAAGCTCCAAGGCCAGACTTCCCTGGAAGTCCAGTGGCTAACACTCCCCAGTTCACTGCAGGGACTGGGTTCCACCCTGACTGAGGGAGTTTCTCATGCCAAGGGTGAGGCTTAGAGGAGGGTCAGGTGAGAAATGGCCACATTTACTTGGCCAAGGACAAAGGTAGTTTATTTGATTTAGTTATTAATTTCTCAGGACTAACTTCTGTTGGTTTATTATTAATTTTTCAGATTGTACTTTCCTTCGTCTTTTCCCTGGAGAGTTAAGACTTTTAACAGATATTTTTCATTCCCTTTGGAACAAGACTAGGAGACCAGAGCAGGGAGTGGCAATGGGGCTGGAGAAGGAAATAGTAGAGAGAAGGGAGTGCAGAGTTTTCTAAGGGAGATAGTGGTGACTTGGCTCCATCTGCCACTCTACCCAGTGATAAGGGCACTGCACCCAGTGGATTAGTCCTTTTAAACTTTGTCAACTCATTTTTTATACTCTATTTGGGTTTTCCTAATTGTATCAACTCTGCTCTATTACAGTAACTCTTTTATATGCTCCTCAATCTCTGAGTACCCCCTGAACTCTCTCTGTTTGTTTTGGTTCTTCACCCAGACCATTCATTCCGTTTAGAAATGTTAGATGAAAGAAACAGTAATAATTGTTACTATGTCTCTGTGACCAGTTATCTTTGCAGTCCCATGCCCCTACCTGTCACATACGGGGCATGTATTCCCACAGGACTATTTTGTGAGTCACAGCAAAGACTTGTATGGGTCCTGTGTCGGCCCCTATCCTTGTTTATAGCCTTTTTAGGAAGCTAGGCTGTATCATGAGCTTCCTTTCATGAGTGAGGAAGCATATAGCTTAGATATGGTCATAAGAATATGCATTTTGAGAGTTTTGAAAATTTTGGAAAAGAGGTCTGTGATATTACAACACTCACTGCATTCATTATTACCCACTTACTCTATTTTTACCCACTGTTCTATTACCCACTTATTTCTATTGTTCTCTTGCCTTATGACTTTCTCATTCTTTTAAAGTTTCTTTAAGAAGTAACTGGTGTATATTCACATGGAACATCTTTGTCCCCATCGCTCTAATCTCAGATGTACTTGTATCTAAGTTTATGATTACTTTCTGTCTCCCCCACCTGTGGCTTCCCTGGTGGTTCAGGAGTAAAGAATCCACCTGTAGTACAGGAGACCCTGGTTCAGTCCCTAAGTTGGGAAGATCCCCTGGAGAAGGGAATGGCAACCTACTCCAGTATTATTCTTGCCTAGAGAGTCCCATGGACAGAGGAGCCTGGCGGGCTACAGTCCATAGGGTCACGAAGAGCTGGACACGACTGAAGCGTGAACATACTCTACGACTGAGAGTGGAGAGGATGCTGTTTTCTTTTGGTTAATTATACCCTCACATGTTGAACACGGTGAGGCGGGCCAGTGTAGGTGCTCAGGGGCCATGTGTTGTATGAAAGCATCATTCCATGCATTTCCTTCTCTTTTCTGTATGCAGTGCCAGGTCATGCTGGTCGACTGGTGTTTGGGATCTTGAATGGCAGAGCCTGTGTGATGATGCAGGGCAGGTTCCACATGTATGAAGGCTACCCGCTCTGGAAGGTAAAACAGAGGCACAAGGCTGCTTGGGTCTGGAAGAAGGGACATAGAGCTCTCTCTCCTATTTTACTACCTAGCTGCTTAGGCAAGGTAGATTTTTGGTCCCCTCCTTTCTCTTCTTTCATGATGTATGTCATATTTATCTGCATGGGTTTATTGGTAAAATTTTAAGGAAAACTCTCTGATGTTTATCTTTCACTTCTAAGGTGACATTCCCAGTGAGGGTTTTCCGGCTTCTGGGTGTGGAGACCCTAGTGGTCACCAATGCAGCTGGAGGGCTCAACCCCAACTTTGAGGTTGGCGATATCATGCTCATCCGTGATCACATCAACCTACCTGGTTTCAGTGGTGAGAACCCTCTCAGAGGGCCCAATGATGAAAGGTATCTCTCCTGCTTCTTTTTGTTTAGATGGGTCAGCTTGGGAGAGCTCGCTGTTTTCCATTAATCTGAGATAATCCAACCTGTGCTCTAGGTTTGGAGTTCGTTTCCCTGCCATGTCTGACGCCTATGACCGGGATATGAGGCAGAAAGCTCACAGTACCTGGAAACAAATGGGGGAGCAGAGAGAGTTACAGGAAGGCACCTACGTGATGGTGGCGGGCCCCAGTTATGAGACTGTGGCAGAATCTCACCTGCTGCAGAAGCTAGGGGCGGATGCTGTTGGTGAGAAGGGGAACTTGGCTGGTGGCTTCATAATTTTGGGGGACTTTTTTGTTTTGTGNGGCAGAAAGCTCACAGTACCTGGAAACAAATGGGGGAGCAGAGAGAGTTACAGGAAGGCACCTACGTGATGGTGGCGGGCCCCAGTTATGAGACTGTGGCAGAATCTCACCTGCTGCAGAAGCTAGGGGCGGATGCTGTTGGTGAGAAGGGGAACTTGGCTGGTGGCTTCATAATTTTGGGGGACTTTTTTGTTTTGTGGTTTTTTTTTTTTTTTTTCTGGCTGCTCTGCAGGGCATGTGGGATCTTAGTTCTTCAGTCGGGGATTGAATCTGCAGTCCCTGCATCGGAAGTACAGAGTCTTAAACACTGGATTGCCAGGGAACTCCCTTGACTTGGAGGCTTGAAGAGAGGATCCTGGTAAAATAGGTTGGAAAAGAGTAAAAGATTGTAGATTTAGATGATACACTGAAGGAGGGGTCTGCTTTAAGAGAAGATTGAATTAACTGACTTTAAAGGTGATTGGGAGGTTTGCACTGTAGCCTCAACCCACCACCCAGCACCAAGGACTTTAACCAGTGTAATGCTAATGTGAGAACTGTCCATTGTGTGATAACTGTTTTTGATTATTTTAACAAAAATCATAGGCACCTTCTGTACCTCTGGCTGGAAAATAGAATTGCAACATTAGAATTGACTTTACAATGGTCACAAGCAGAGATAGAAATAAAGTATTGCAATGGTGATATTATAAGAAATGTGTAAAGTCCCCTGAGGCCCGACTCTTTTAGATAACACAGAACATCCTAAGCCTGACACTAAGTTAGCTGCTTCTTTGGATGTTTTCTTAGTGTCGAATTGTCAACGAGGTGGTGAGTGGAGTGAGGCTAAGGGCCGTTTGGGGACTCTGACAGTTGGTTTCCCTCTTTCTTCACATCAGGCATGAGCACGGTACCAGAAGTTATA
This sequence comes from Oreotragus oreotragus, assembly GCA_006410675.1. NCBI lineage: Eukaryota > Metazoa > Chordata > Mammalia > Artiodactyla > Bovidae > Oreotragus > Oreotragus oreotragus. The sequence goes on from SJYX01002613.1 coordinate 250,531, forward strand.
GTCGCAAGACACTGTGGACTTCGAGTCTTTGGCTTCTCACTCATCACAAACAAGGTCGTCTTGGATTATGAGAGCCAGGGGAAGGCCAATCACGAGGAAGTACTAGAGGCCGGGAAGCAAGCTGCTCAGAGATTGGAGCAGTTTGTCTCCATTCTTATGGCTAGCATTCCACCGTCCCCGCACACCAGTTAACCAGCCCAGAGTGGGTTGGCCTCTCCATTATGGGATCCGAGGAGCTGCTGCCTACTTCAGCCCTTGCTGGAGTCACGTGCCTCTGCCTTAGGTGGTGGCAGAAAGGAGGGTCACTTTCCCTGCTTCTCCCACCAGACCTTACTGCTGCTGAGCCCTCTTCTGGTCAGTTTGTCATCTCAAAATGATTTCCACTCCTATTCCTCTTCAGGAACTGGAGCCCAAGCCCCAGCACACATCCATCGATTTGGTTTGGGGCCCTCGAACTCAGCACAGTAACTATTACTGGCTTAAGATGGTCCTTTCACATTCCTTGGGGCTCAGTTCTGCGTCAGAGCATTGGAGACCATACAGGGAACAGCCTATTCCTTTTGGATATTTATGCTATTGTATTTTGAGAATAAAGAGAAAGATGAAAAAAAATAAAAATAAAAATAAAACATCAACCAATCACTTGGGCTCCTCTCGCCCTTCTCCCAGCTTGGAATAGAACCCTAACCCGCCCCCGAGGCTTGGCCCCTCACTACGGCCCCTGAACGGTGGGCCCCTTGGCCCCCACGTTTCCTTGAGCACGCCAAGCTTTGTGCATGTGTTGCTTCTTCTGATTGTTCTCTCGCTGTCGTTTTTGACTCTTTGCGACCCCATGGACTGCAGCGTACCAGACTTCCCTGTCCTTCCCTATCTCTGGAGATTGGTCACATTCAGGTCCATTGAGTCAACGACGCTTCTTCTGATAGGGATAGACTAAGGATAGTTACACAAGTAGTTGCAGAAGTCCCAGGAGGGGGCTAGAGAGAGGGACCCTAGGGAACTCTGGGGGACCACTGCAAGTTAGTGATCACTCAAGAAAGCTATCAGAACATCATGGGACGAAGCAGGCTTGCTTAACTATAAAACCATAAATGGAAGCATGAGAAATGCCCCAGGTCATTAAGTGAAAGAAAAAAAGTATTCTGCTGATTTTAAGCCCTGAGACAGTCCTAGTTGGACCTTCTAGGGTCAGATACTCTCCTGTTTGATGTGAAGGAGGAGCTAGTGATGAAAAGTGAAAGATGCTCAGTCGTGTCCAACTCTTTGGGACCCCATACTGGAGTGGGTAGCCTATCCCTTCTCCAGGGGATCTTCCCAATCCAGGAATCGAACCGGGGTCTCCTGCATTACAGGTGGATTCTTTACCAGCTGAGCTATCAGGGAACCCCACTTGGTGATGAAAGCCGGAGGTCTACTCGAAGATTGAGAAGGCGGTCTTTCCCCTCTCCCCAACTTTCCTTCGATTATAAAAATGTAACCCACTTAATCCTTGGGGCAGAGTCTCCTCTCTCACAAGTGTCCTATATTAATAAATCTACTTGCCTAGCACTTTGCCTCTTGCTGAATTCCTTCGGTGCTGAAATGAGACCCTGAGCCTCAATATGTAGAGACACCAGGTGAGTGACTCCAATTTTAAGAGTGTGGGCTCAAGCCCTAACCTGGGTTCCACTTTTGCCCCAACTTCCCTCCCTTGCCCTTCGACCTTCCCTGCTCCTGTTTATCTGTGGTCTCAAGGTCACTCTCTGCAGGGGAATATGGCTACCTTTTGCCTGCTCACCTTCCCTTTCTCTTTCCAGGGGACCTTTGGGGGGGCCACCCCTTCCCTACTTGCATTCTGGGAGGTTCACCCTGTTCCCCAGGCCTGTGCCCCAGACCCAGCTGATCAATGAGTTCCAAGTCCAGCAGCCAAATGACAGGCTCAGGGAAGGTCATGTGACCAAAAGTCAGCCAAGAAAGTATAACTCTGGGATAGACTGGCCCAGAAAGAGAAGCTGTTTTCTGCTGATGGGATGCTGGTACTGTTCTGTCCTACAGCTGTCGTCTTCTCCTCACCTCTCATCTCTGGGGAGTGGAGAACACCCCCAAGTGCGAGGCTGATACAGTGGAAAGCACAGAAGGAAGAGGGCCCAGAGCTCCTGGATCCAGCTACACCTGAAGCTAGTCTATCTGTGGAGCTTGCAATCACTGTTCCTCCAGATGGTGACTGCAGCCATGAAACGAAAAAAAGATGTTTACTCCTTGGGAGAAAAGTTATGACCAACTTAGCATATTAAAAAGCAGAGACAATAGTTTGCCAACAAAGGTCTGTCTAGTCAAAGCTATGGTTTTTCCAGTAGTCATGTATGGATGTGAGAGTTGAACCATAAAGAAAGCTGAGCGCCGAAGAATTGATGCTTTTGAACTGTGTTGTTGGAGAAGACTCTTGAGAGTCCCCTGGACAGCAAGGAGATGCAACCAGTCCATCCTAAAGGAAATCAGTCCTGAATATTCGTTGGAAGGACTGATGCTGAAGCTGAAACTCCAATACTTTGGCCACCTGATGTGAGCAGCCCACTCATTGGAAAAGAGCCTGATGTGGGAAAGACTGAGGGCGGGAGGGGAAGGGAACAACAGGGGATGAGATGGTGGGATGACATCACTGATTCAACGGACGTGAGTCTGAGTGAACTCTGGGAGTTGGTGATGGACAGGGAGGTCTGGCATGCTGCAGTCCATGGGGTCGCAAAGAGTCAAACATGACCGAGTGACTGAACTGAACTGAATTCCTCCTTTGGCAAAGTCAGCCACTGTGTGGCGTTTTCCATCCCTTGTCCTACCTAATACTGCCCAGTCCACCATGTCCAGGTCAGACTCCCCACCTCTTCAACTCACAGAGATTTACAAGATGGATATGTAATTCCATTACACATCTGTGAGTAATTAATGTGTAATCACACGTTTATCTATGTGACCTGGTCTAAGGTTGCCCCGAGACTGAGCACCCTTAGAGGGCAGGGTAGCATCTGGCTGGTGTACAGATGTGGCCCCAGCACAGCACCTGGCACGGGGAGAGCCTGGCACATCGCAAGTTTGCAGTAACATGCAGGGCTCCTCTCTGGATGCCTGCTGCCCAGCACAGCGTCAGCCAGGCTCAGAGGACAGTTCTGTGGTGGCTGTGGTGGCTGGGAGTTTGGGCTCTGGTGTTAGACAGGGCCTGGTTCAAACCCCAAACTGGGGTGACCTCGGGCAAGGTGTCTGCCCTCCCTGATCCCATCTCACTACCCACGGACAGCAGTGGTCTCACCGCCCAGGGCCGTGGTGAAGGTGAAATGAGAGAAAAGATGCCAGACACAGTATGTGCGCATAGCAAGTGGCAGTGTGATTATCCCAAGGTGCCCCAGCCAGCAGGCCAGCTGGCCCATGGACTCTGCCCCAAGGGCAGGGCTCCAGTGCAGAAGATGCAGTTGCCACGGTGTTGGGAAAGGCTCTTTATTCAGTCCTGGAGAGGAGCCGGCCTGGTCAGGCCTTCAGCCCCGGGGCAGCTCCGGGCCAGCCAAGCGGGGCTGGTAGACGCCAGGGGCCAGCAGCTTCAGGGTGAACTCAGTGATGACGGCTGTGAGGCCCCAGACCCGGTGCGGCCCGTGCAGGAACACGGGCAGCGTGTACTGGAAGTGGCCACCGCGACAGAAGTGGGTGTAACCTTGATTCTGCTCCTGCAGCAGATGGGCCAGGGGCAGGGCGAACACTTCATCCACCTGTGGGCAGGGGGCAGCGAGAGGGCAGACGGAGCGCTGGCCACTGCAGCCTCCCCCATCGGGACCACCCGCCCTCCCCCTCCCCAGATGCCCCCACTCACCTCCTCGGGGTTGGGCCTGAGGCTCTGGGGATCCAGCGGGCCCACGCCGGCCAGCACCGGCACCACCGTGGCCTTTTCCTGCGGCAGGAGGGGAGCAGGCCGTCAGGGCTGGGCTGGGCTGGGCTGGGGCTTTGGGCCCGGGGAGTCTGAGGGGAGGGCTCTGGGGCCTACAGCCGTGGAGGCTGGGTCCACCCGGCCCTGCTCGTGGACTTGCTCCAGCCATGCTGACTGGCTCAGGCCCCCTCAACACCCTAGACCCACTCTGGCCTCTGGGCCGTTGCTCTCCCTTACTTTTATCACCCTCAAATCTCCCCTGCCTAGCCTGCAACGCCCTCCCCAACCTCTGTCCACCAAGCTGAGTGGAGCTGGTTCACCTGGAGCCACCTCCATCCCAGGACTGAGCCTCAGGATCCCCCGTGAAAGGGGAATCAAATACCCCTGGCCTCTTCCCGATGGGTGTGGGAAGTTGGAACACAATGGCTGGGCAGGTTGTCTGGGACCCCACCGCCCTCGCTGACTGCTGCAGTCCCCACGGCCACCCTCCTGGTCCCTGAGCGGCCTGTTCCTAGCCCAGGGCGAGCAGAGAGGCCGAGCGGGGTGAGGGCCTGAAGGGCTTACCCGGTCGTGCACGGGCCGCAGGACTCCCCACACCTGCTCCTCAGGCACAGCCAGGCCCAGCTCCTCCTGTGTCTCCCTCAGGGCTGTGTGCACCACATCCCGGTCAGCGGGGTCACACTTGCCACCTGGGAAACTGAACAGGCAGAGGGAGCCTGCTTCTTGGGCCACTGGGGCCATGAAGGGCTGAGGGACTCGCCTTAAACAAAGTCTCTACCCCTAGTTTGCAGAGGGCTGGGTAAGCCGCATGGCCTCTGCAGGCTCGATTTACCTCCCTGAACAACAGAAGTAAGGGGGAGAAGCCCCGGGGCTCAGACACGCTAACTGGGCTTATCGTGGGTCGCCCCAGAGGTGCTGGCAGCGACCCTAGGGTGTCCCCAGTTTCCCCCGGGGAGGGGGGTCGTGGCCTCCGCGGCAAGCCAGATAGCCCCGCCCCGCGCTCCCCCTTGGCTCCCGGAGGGGAATCCTCCTGCAGTCGCAAGGAAAGGGCGAAGTTCTGCCTTTTGAGTGTGTGTGCTTGGTCGCTCAGTCGTGTCCAGCTCTTTGTGACTCCGTGNCGTGGCCTCCGCGGCAAGCCAGATAGCCCCGCCCCGCGCTCCCCCTTGGCTCCCGGAGGGGAATCCTCCTGCAGTCGCAAGGAAAGGGCGAAGTTCTGCCTTTTGAGTGTGTGTGCTTGGTCGCTCAGTCGTGTCCAGCTCTTTGTGACTCCGTGGACTGAGCCCGTCAGGCTCCTCTGTGCATGGGGATTCTCCAGGCAAGAAGACGAGTGGGTTGCCATGCCCTCCTCCAGGGGAATCTTCCCCACCCTGGAATCGAACCCCAGGTCTCCTGCATTGCAGGCGGATTCTTTACGGTCTGAGCCACCAGGGTAGCCCATGAATACTGGAGTGGGTAGCCTATCCTTTCTCCAGGGGATCTTCCCAACCCAGGAATGGAACTGGGGTCTCCTACATTGCAGGCGGAGTCTTTAGCGTCTGAGCCACAAGGGAAGCCCATAAATACTGGAGTGGGTAGCCTATCCCGTCTCCAGGGGATCTTCCTGACCCAGGAATCGAACCGAGGTCTCCTGCATTGCTGGCGGAGTCTATCAGCTGAGCTACTGTATGTCCCGCGCCCTCGCTTCGAGCGATCCGCGCGGCGGCGCCAGGGCAGGAGTACCTGCGGCGCCAGGTTCCGGGCGGAGGGACGGAGATTGTTGCCTCCNTGGTATCCTGTACTTTTCCGTCTTGAATTCCCCTCTGGGGTAGTCCAGGTGTGGTGTCAGGGTGGTTGCACTGACTTGGCGGGGGCCACATTTGCTTTTTACTGGAATGGCAGGCGATGTTCTTTTCCACAGTGGCTACTCTTTACCAACAACAGATCTAACCTGATTTTATTTTCAGATGGCACCAAAAATTTCAAGTTTTAAGGAAAGTTTGCTGCTATACTTACGAATCACCACAATTTAATTTTCTCACTCATATTAATAAAAAAGAAAAACTTGCCAAAAAGTTTTTGATACGAATGAGATAACCAGGGTTGCCATAATGGATTGATATCATTCAAATAGACTTTAGTTAGCACTAAACTTGTGATCTTCGTTAAAATTTCTGAGATGTTAAAATTAGCTCACAGATCTCCGTGTTTACCTTCTTATACCCAGGAACGATTTTAAAAGGACAGCCAACAACTATATCCAAAAACAAACAAACAAAAAAGTCTAAGTCAACAAAGTAATCACAGATGCCCTTCAATTTACAAATCAGATATTTCCTTGCACAAAGAATTGTCCCAGGGGGAGCAACTCAACTAAAATTTCAGGGTAAAGGAGCTTGCTTTCTCTTCATGAAACTATGTCTGGTGCTCTGGCCAAGTAATGATGTTCATCAGGGCAACTGTCAGTTCAAATAACACAGACTCTTCCAGATGAAGCTCCTTATATACACTCTAAGGTCAGTAGATGTGTAAGCCAGTCCTATGGGCATGATGCTCCTAAGTAACAGGTTGCAGACCAAGGACAGAACCACTCATTGAGGAGAAATCCTACCTTTTCTGTACTTGAGATCAGGGTCCAAGTTCACTTGGGTGGGCAGACTCTGGTGCAGAACGCAGCACAGAATTAGTGCATTGTAAAGCCTGGTGGAGCAGAGAGGAAGGAAGGGAGGGAGGCCAAAGCAAACTCTCTGGTCCACAGCCTGGAGGAGAGCTGTGTAGATGAACTCAGGGGAGAGAAAGCATCCTGGACTCCTAGCAAAGATGCCCTTCTGACAGGCTTCCAGGTTCCCATGCTCTTGGGAATTCTCCTTCTTATTTCCCCTAGTACACAGCTGCTTTGATTCAGCTGACCAGGTAAGTGATTGCAGTTCTGTCTTCCAAAATGGACTAAGAATGTCACCTGCCATATCAGTAAACAAAGAATGTTGGGGTCATCAAGCCATTACCCACTACAGTTGTCCCTGGTGGTGAGCCCTGAGGGAGCACAAAACACAGAAAAACAGGGTGCCATCAGCCACTACAGGCACTCCCAGTGGTGTACCTGAGGGGATTCAGGATGGGAAAGATCAGGATACTGGCCCGAGACCACTGAAATGCATATCAAAGGAATGATTTCAATGAGCCCAGACTCTTGTATGTTTCCATACACAGAAAAATGCTAAGATTATTAAATTGAGATAGTCCCTCAGTCATGTCTGACTCTTTGTGACTGCATGGACTGTAGCCTGCCAGGCTCCTCTGTCCATGGAATTCTCCAGGAAAAAGTACTGGAGTGGGTAGCCATTCCCTTCTCCAGGGAAGCTTCCTGACTCAGGAATTGAAACCAGGTCTCCCACATTGCAGGCAGATTCTTTACCATCTGAGTCACCAGGAAAACTTCCCCTTCCTTTAATTAACAGTAATCTTTGGATGCTCTAATACCTAGTTTATGTTGCAAAAACTTTTATATATACTGGCTCCTCCCTTACCTCTTGGGAAGAGCTCCTCAGAGCTTATCTGAGAAGCTATCTTCAGGGCTTAAGTCCTCAAAAAGTCCACTGAATAAAACATAATTCTCATTATGCATGTGTGTATTTTTTTTTTCAGTCAACAGAGAAATAAGAAAAGTGAAGGCATTTAGAATCTGTAGCAAAACATATTGATAACTAAGATAGATGCAGACCTTACTGAATTAATCTTGATCTTGTGCTTAGTCGTTCAGTCGTGTCTGACTCTTTGCAACCCCATGAACTGTAGCCCACCAGGCTCCTCTGTCTATGGAATTCTCTAGGCAAGAATGGTAGAGTGGGTTGCTGTGCCCTCCTCCAGGGGATCTTTCCAACCCAGGGGGTGAACCCAGGTCAGATTCTTTACCTTCTGAGCCCCAGGGAAGCCAATGTTGATCTTAGGTGAGATAATGGTAACATTATTACGTAGGAGAATGTCATTTTTAGAGATGCATGCCAATGTATTAAAAAATGAACTGCCATGATGTTTGAAACTATTTAATTTCAAATGGCTCAGGAAAAAGGAAGTGTATATGAGGCTAATTGTTAAAAATTGATGAATTAGGTGTAATAAATGGACTATTGCTTGCTATATCAGTAAATAGAGGATGTCACAGCCATCAGTGATTATAATTACAGCCAATGGTGAGCTAATGAGCCCTGAGGATACTTAGGATGTGACAACATAGCCTAGTGGCCCCAGACTGCTGAAGCATACATCTAAGGAACGATTTCAGTGCTCAGACTCTTGTATTTTCCCATACATAGAAAAGCAGTAAATTCCTTAACTTGGCATTTCTGGTTTTCTTTAATTAATAATAATCTTTTGATGTTTAGACTACCTGCCCTTGTTGCAAAACTGTTATATATCTCAGCTCCCCCACTGGCTTCCTCAGAGCAGTTCTATCAAGGTTACCTGAGATGCTGCTTTCCAGGCTTGAGGTCCTAAAAGTTCCCACTGAAGAAAAATATAACTCTCCACTATTAGGTTGTGAATATATTTTTAGTTCACAGGTGGAAGTTATGCTAGTGTTCAGTGCACTATTGTTCTACTGTTCTTCAGGCTTTAAGATTTTCAAAGTAAACAGTTGGAGAGAAAATGGACTTTACCACTTTCCAAAATAAACAACTAAGATTTACTGTATAGCCTGGGGAACTATATTCAATGGTTTTTAATAAACTATAATGGAAAAGTTTTTTAAGAAAGGATATATGTACATGCATATGTATAACTAAACCTCTTTGCCATAACCGGAAACTAACATAATGTTGTAAATCAAATATATTTTCAAAACAAAATTTTTTTAATCCATAATAAGTACACCAAACTGGTAACAGTGCTTATCTCGGCTGAGGCAACATAGGGTTTTTTTTTTTGTTCTTTATATAATCTAGCTGTTCAACATTAACATATATTGTTTTTATAATCATATAAGATTTTTGTTTCAATGTTTAAATGTGTATATGAATATGTTTTTTAAAGGCCACTGCAAGGACTCTTCCTTCGGCTCCTGTGGCCTCTCTCAGTGCCAAACACTGCCCTGTCCCATAGCCCCAGCCAAACAAGCCTCCTACACAGCATATTCCTCCACAAGTGCTGTCATGCGTCTCACTAGCCCCACATCTCCCTTCCCCACAAACACTTTCCTCATGAACTACCGCCCACACAAACACACTCCCTCTAAACTCCTCTCGCAGAACAAATGGCTTCTTTTACCACTGACTGCACCTTTGCAAGGCCGTTGCCCGTAAATCTCTCCTTCTTCAGAGTTCCTGTGTAACCCTTCCACCACCGATCCTTTCTAACTTACTGCTTCAGCCCCTGGTGAATTTCTCCAGGAGCACTGCGAAAGAGTTCTCAGCTGCTGACTTTCCTGTCGGCTCAAGGAGTGAATTGCTTCCACTTTGGTCTGAGATCAATCACAGCTCCCAACTCTTCCTTTTCTAGCCTCCCAACTCCTCATCTCTTACCTTGCAGCTGATCAAGAAGAAATGGACATGCATAAACTTATTTATATATATATATTTACTGCAATATAATTATGTTTTACTATATATATATATATAGNACTGTGGGGTGAGGGTGGTGGACTTCTTTTCAAAGGCCTACTTCCCACCTTCCCAACAAGCGAAGGGTAAGAGCTTTTATAGACAGAGTTGGGCGTGGGGAGGGTAACATGCAGAAACAGCATAGTCATCTGTAACAGTCATCTTCATCTGGTCCTCAGTGATCTGACCGGCATCATCTTGATTGTCACTAAGGCTGATACAGTTACTCTTTAGTTTCAGGGTCCATTTGTTCCCATTTCTTTGCAGTCAATTCTTGGCAGCTCATGTCTTGGGTACAGTCTGGTCATCATGTGGTTAACTTTTCTACCTGGTGTTTTAGTGTCTATAAGACAGCTCCCAGGATATGGCTCAGAATATTATATAAAGCCCTTGAGAAAGAAATAAAGGTCCTTGACTATGCTTAAAATGGCTACATTATTTTTTTTACTCTCTTTTGACTGTTTTCCTTTGTTTCAGCGTTTCTCACTTCTCTAATTAAACTTAATCTTTGACTAAAGTTTTCTACAGACAAAAGGCAGGCAGAGGACATCGTGGGNGCCCTTGAGAAAGAAATAAAGGTCCTTGACTATGCTTAAAATGGCTACATTATTTTTTTTACTCTCTTTTGACTGTTTTCCTTTGTTTCAGCGTTTCTCACTTCTCTAATTAAACTTAATCTTTGACTAAAGTTTTCTACAGACAAAAGGCAGGCAGAGGACATCGTGGGGGTGGGCAGGGGGTGGGAGGAGTGGGTGCTCAAGGACCATAGGGTCTTGCTCCATTTCAGAGTGAACTGCTTTGGACGGTTTTTCGTGATTCTGTGACTAGAATCATACATGAAATCACATGGACTTTTATGACTGATTTCTTTCACTTAGCCTAGTGTTTTCAAGGTTCATCTAAGTTGTCACATGTATAAGTACGTCATTCCTTTTATAAGCAAACAATATTCCATTGTATGGCTACAACACATTTGGTTTATCAAGTATTTTCAATTTCAAAATGTCAACCAATTCAGCCCAAAATGAATGTATCCATTGAGGGGAGCAAAAGAATAAAAGCACAAAGTCAAGGCATTAGGGGCCAACTAGAGAAGAGTAGTTCTTGGGGAAAAACTCTCCAGAGGGGCCTACAGAATGCTTGAGAAGTGGGTTTAGTTTCTTGAGTCTCATCGAATATGTCAGAACACACATACTCCATCGAGTCGTGCGTGCTTGTGAAGCTGCTTCAGTCATGTCTAACTGTGACCCCCTGGACTGTAGCCCACTAGCCTCCTCTTGTCTATGGGATTCTCCAGGCAAGGATACTAGAGTGGGCTGCCATGTTCTCCTCCAGGGGAACTTCCAGACCCTAGGTGGGACTTGCATCTTTTGCAGCTCCTGTATGCATGTGGATTCTTTACTGCTGAGCCACAGGGAAGGCCACCCCATCAGTCAGGGTCATCCTTACTTTTATCAATACTATCATTAATCATGTACTTTATATAGAACATTGTCTTTAAAACCATACTTATGTTCTCCTCCAGGGGAACTTCCAGACCCAAGGTGGGACTTGCATCTTTTGCAGCTCCTGTATGCATGTGGATTCTTTACTGCTGAGCCACAGGGAAGGCCACCCCATCAGTCAGGGTCATCCTTACTTTTATCAATACTATCATTAATCATGTACTTTATATAGAACATTGTCTTTAAAACCATACTATAAATTGGTGAAAAGACAAAGTGCTTGCAGTTTAGACAGAAGACAGGATATATACTTTAAAAAGTGGGCGGAGGGGGGGAGTAGATTAGTTGTACTCTCTATGCCTACTTTTAGTCTTTTTGTGTGTTATACTGTCACTGTGTTGCAAGGAAGAGCCAATTCTGACTCCACATTGAAACTATTTCTTTGACTTGTTTTTGCTGCTTTTATTGTTTTAATCATAGATAATGGCCTGACTCAAAGAACCCTGCCCACCTATCCAGCAATACCCCCTCTCCCCACCCCCAACCCTATGCATAAACACAGACACACATACAAGATGGTTGTTTTGAGACATTTGTTGTTGTTTACTCCTTAAGTCTGACTCTTTGCGACCCCATGAACTGCTACACACCAGACTTACCTGTCCTTCACTATCTCCCTGAGTTTACTCAAACTCATGTCCATTGATGCCATCCAACCATCTCATCCTCTGTCAACTCTCCTCTTCTTGCCCTCAATCTTTCCCAGCATCAGGGTCTTTTCCAATGAGCTGGTTCTTCGCATCAGGTGGCTAGAGTATTGGAGCTTCAGCTTTGGCACCAGTCTTTCCGATGACTATTCATGGTTGATTTCCTTTAGGATTAACTGGTTTGATTTCTTTGCTGTCCAAGGGACTCTCAAGAGTCTTCTCCAGCACCAGTTTGAAAGCATCACTTCTTTGTCACAGCCTTCTTTATGGTCCAACTGTAGGTCAGCTGGTAAAGAATCTGTCTGAAATGCAGGAGACCCCAGTTTGATTTCTGGGTCAGGAAGATCCACTGGAGAAGGAATAGGCTACCCAACCCAGTATTCTTGACCTTCCTCAGTGGCTCAACTGGTAAAGAATCTGCCTGTGATGCAGGAGACCTGGGTTTAATCCCTGGGTTAGGAAGATCCCTTGGAGAAGGGAACAGCTGGACTGCAAGGAGATCCAACCAGTCCATTCTAAAGGAGATCATTCCTGGGTGTTCTTTGGAAGGAATGATGCTGAAGCTGAAACTCCAGTACTTTGGCCACCTCATGCGAAGAGCTGACTCGTTGGAAAAGACTCTGATGCTGGGAGGGACTAGGGACAGGAGGAGAAGGGGATGACAGAGGATGAGATGGCTGGACAGCATCACTGACCCGATGGACATGAGTTTGAGTGAACTCTGGGAGTTGGTAATGGACAGGGAGGCCTGGCGTGCTGCAATTCATAGGGTCGCAGAGTCGGACACGACTGTGTGACTGAATGGAACTGAACCCACTCCAGTATTCTGGCATGGAGAATTCCATGGACTGTATATCCATGGGGTCTCAAAGAGATGGACATGACTGAGTGACTTTCACTTTCACTCGTATCCATACATGACTACAGGAAAAACCAGTAGTCTTTGACTATATGGACCCTTGTCAGCAAAGTTATGTCCCTTCTTTTTAATACACTGTCTAGGTTTGTCATGGCTTTTCTTCCAAGAGGCAAGAGTCTTTTAATTTCATGCCTGCAGTCACCATCTGCAGTGATTTTGGAGCCCAGGAAAATGAAATCTGACACTGTTTCCACTTTTTCCCCATCTATTTGTTATGAAATTGTTGAAATGAAAATATCTCATGCCATATTAATCAACAAGAAAGTTACAGCCTTCAGTGATTTCTGGCCTCCAAATGTGAATCAGGGCTTCCAAAACTTAGATCCAGAGGATGCTGCCACACCCCACAGTGATTGCTGAGGAGCTGGCAGAATGCAACAAACAGGATTGGCCCCAGATAGCTGATGAGAATATGAAAGGAATGAATTCAGTGAACCAAGAGGCTTGTATCTTCCTACACATAAAATGCTAAATTTCTTAACCTGATACCTGATCTTTGATGTTCAGACTGCCTGCTCCCTTTGCTGCAAACTTGTATTTAGCTCAACTTCTCCCCTATCTCCTTGGAACAGTTTTCTCAGAGCTACTGAGATGCTATCTCCTGGGCTTGAAGTTCTAAACATTCCCACCAAATAAAATAACTCTCTACTTTCAGGTTGTGACTACATTATTTCTGTTAACAAAGTGATAGGACCGGATGCCATGATCTTTGTTTTTTGAATATTGAGTTTTAAGCCAGCTTTTTCACTCTCCTCTTTCATCCTCATCAAGAAGCTCTTAGTTCCTCTTCACTTTCTGCTATTAAAGTGATATTATCTGAGGTTCTTGATATTTCTCCCCATAATCTTAATTCTAGCTTTTGAGTCATCCAGCACAGCACATCACATGATGTACTCTGCATATAAGTTAAATAGTAGTGTGACGATATACAGCCTTGATGTACTCCTTTCCTAATTTGAAACCAGTCCATTGTTCTATGTGCAGTTCTAAAAGCTACTTCTTGTCCTGCATACAGGTTTCTCAGGAGGCAGGTAAGGTGGTCTGGTATTCACATCTCTTCAAAAATATTTCACAGTTTGTTTTGATCCACACAGTCAAAGGCTTTAGCATAGTCAATGAAGCAGATGTTTTCCAGGATCCAGTGGATGTTGGCAATTTGATATCTGGTTCCTCTGCCTTTTCTAAATCCAGCTTGTACATCTGAAAGTTCTCTGTTCACGTATTTTTGAAGTCTTACTTGAAGGATTTTGAGCATAGTCTTGCTAGTGACTGAGTGCAATTGCGCAGCAACTTGAACATTCTTTGGCATTGCCCTTCTTTGGGATTGGAATGAAAACTGACTTTTTCCAGTTTTCCAGTTTGATAAACTGCTGAGTTTATCAAATTTGTTGGCATATTGAATGCAGCAATTTCCCAGCATCATCTTTTAGGATTTGAAGTAGCGCAGCTGGAATTCCATCACCTCCACTAGCTTTGTTTGTAGCAATGCTTCCTAAGGCCCACTTGACTTCACACTCCAGGATGTCTGGCACTAGGTGAGTGACCACACCATTGTGGTTATCTGGGTCATTAAGAGCTTTTTTGTTCAGTTCTTCTGTGTAGTCTTGCCACTTCTTCTTAATATCTTCTGCTTCTGTTATGTCTTTGCCGTTTTTGTCCTTTATTGTGACCATCTTTGCATGAAATGTTCCCCTGGTATCTCTAGTCTTTCCCATTCTATTGTTTTCCCTTATTTCTTTGCATTGTTCACCTAAGAAAGCTTTCTTATCTCTCCTTGCTCTTCTCTGGAACTCTGCATTCAGTTGGGTTTATCTTTTCCTTTCTGCTTTGTCTTTTGCTTCTCTTCATTTCTCAGCTATTTATAAGGCCTCCTCAGACAACCACTTGGCCTTCTTGTATTTCTTTTTCTTGGGAATGGATTTGGTCACCACCTCCTGTACTATGTTACGAACATCCATCCATAGTTCTTCAGGCACTTTTTGTATCAGATCTAGTCCCTTGAATCTCTTTATCACTTCCAATATATTAACTGTAAGGGATTTGATTTAGGCCATATCTGAATGGTCTAGTGGTTTTCCCCACTTTCTTCAATTTGAGCCTAAATTTTGCAATAAGGAGCTGATGATCTGAGCCACAGTCAGCTCCAAGTTTTATTTTTGCTGACTGTATAGAGCTTCTCCATCTTTAGCTGCAAAGAATATAAACAATACGATTTCAGTATTGACCATCTGGTTATATCATGTGTAGAGTCATTTCTTGTGTTGTTGGAAGATGGTATTTGCTATGACCAATGCATTCTCTCGGCAAAACTCCTTTGCCCTGCTTCATTTTGTACTCCAAGGCCAAACTTGCCGATTACTCCAAGTATCTCTTGACTTCCTATTTTTGCATTCCAGTCCCCTGTGATGAAAAGGACATCTTTTTTTGGTGTTAGGTTTTGGAGGTGTTGTAGGTCTTCATAGAATTGTTCAGCTTCATCTTCTTCGGCATTAGTGGTTTAAGACATTAGTCTGTTATCTTCTCGGTCAGTTGGCTTGCCAAATAAAGTCGGATTCCTTGCCTCAAAACCTTTTTTCTCAGATTTATTGGCCTGTTGTGTGGCAAGCAGAGTGAGCTCGGACTTAGTGACGATTGTTTAGAAAAATTGTTTTTGAAAGAGCAATATAATAATGTGAAAAGTGGCATATGCTAAGTGCCAATGATCGTATGTGCTACTGAGGATTGGGAGTGGGAAAAGGATTGGTAGGACTTGAGGTAGGCTTTACAGGAAAGATAGATGAGGAAGATATAACTGAAGGCAATATACACAGTCAAATTCAGGCGTTTCTAATCATTTAACAAATTGGAATGGTAAAATTGAAGGAATCATGAGAAGGAGCGGTTGGAGATAAGGTGGAGAGAGGTTAAATTGTTCAGGGCTCTGATTTCAGGCTGAGCAGTAAGAATCTTATTTTCTAGGCAAATGGCCAGCCATTGAAGGCTTTTTAACTGACTGCTAGTTGAAAATCACACTATAGTAAATATTTGCATGGACTAAAGCCTACATAGAACCAGGGAGGCTTTTTTGATGGTAGAATTAATTTCACCTCAAATTAGCTGGGTGGTGTGACGTATTTAATTTTTAATCTGGTTGCAGTCTTTTGTAGTGTTTGAAAGAAAATGTCGTTATAAAATGAAACATAAAGGCAAGAACGTAAGAAATTTAGAAATGAAAATATACAGTTAATTCAAATTAGTTTTCTCCTTCTTTTAGATTAAAATTTGAATAGGTGATATAATCACATAACTAAAAAGTTAAGCAAAAAAAAAAAAAATCTATACAGTGAAAATATTCATCTCAGTTCTGTCGTCCATCTGCCCTTCCTTCCCTATCCCACTAGGAGTCACTTTTATTAGCTTCTTGTATATTCTTCCAGCAATTATAAAAAATACAAAGAAATACAAATATAATTTTTTTCTCCTATTATTATAATACACTGAAGCTAGCGTGTTATTTATATTGTTCTGCACTTTGCTATTTTATTTTATTTTAATATATCTTGGAGATCTTTATCCTTTAGTAAATTAGTGTGCTTGCTTCATGAATTAGGTCAATGCTGTCAAGAACACAGGGCTGTTATCTCGAATTTTTTAGAACCTAAGGAAGAATATGCTTGGATTTTGCTTGTTTGTTTTTAGCTATTTCCCAGCCTGCTTGTTGATTAGTATTAGGAGTACATATGAAGGGATAATGCTACCTTGATGTCCCTTTAAAACAAGAAAGTGAAAGAGAATGAAACTTTCTTCCTTGCTGTGCCTTGCATCTAAATTTGATCTGGCTTAGATTTGCATTGCTCTTTTCCTTGTAAATAGGCTTCTGCTTTTCATAATTACATTTTGTTTCTAAGGGACTGCTTTTGAATAAATACTGGCTATCTGCCTTGCTTTTCTGTTATTGTAAATTTGGATTTTAACAAAAATGTAAAATTTCCTGTCTTCAATCTTTTTTCCAGAGTTGTAGCTTTGGCCTAAAATAGATTTGATATTGTTTGGGATTAATCTGTCTTTGTTCTCCTGTTTTGGGGTCAGAGAGCCCTTCCCCTCCACCCCCACTGGTTTTCATTTTCGCTTCTATCCTAAGTATGTTCATTCAGGAGGTTTACTTTAGCTCTCTTGCAAATCTCTTTTTTTCTTGTTCTCTTTCCCTTCTCTCTTTTATTCATTTTTGAAAAATGAATGTCAGCCAGCTGTTCGATTTTAGCCTTAGTCTTTCCTTTTCTTATTTTATTTTGAGTTATTTCTATTTGAACTTTAGTTATAATTTCATAGTAAGAGATTAGTTGGAATTTAGTACGACTTTATGTGTAGCCTGACATGTTCTAGGTCTATCCAGTGTTCTTTTTACCCTTCAAAAACTGTCTCAGGTTAATTCCAGTTCACAGTTTTAATCTCCCCTGCTCCCTCTAAATAATAAGATAGAGCTTCTACCATTGTTAGTATCCCTCCCACTCTATCAAACAAAGTATGGAAATAATTTAACTGCCGTCAGGGAATAAACCTGATGTTTGGTGCAGTGGTTGTCTTTGATATGCTTGTTTTGGAGGTGGGCAGGTTCTCCCTCTGGACATCCACTGATAGACCTACAAGATTTTGAATCTGGGGAGACAGAGGAAAGTCACTGGGTTTCCTTGAATGCTTGCTCTCCCAAACTGCCTCTCTCCTTCACAAATGGATAGGGATCACCAGTGTTTAAAAAACAAACATGGAGATACAGTAAGGGTAACTCTGAATATCTTCTGCCATTCTGCCATTCTTTATGGATGTCTGGCACCCCACTCCAGTACTTTTGCCTGGAAAATCCCATTTACTTTGATTATTTTTCCTTAGCACTTACCATTACCTGAGACTTTTTTTTTACATTGTATTTATTTGTAGTCTAACTCCTCAATTAAATATAAACTCTTCAAAGGCAAGAACATTGTCTTATTCTTCTGTTTCCCTAATCCCTGGAACATTTGAGGAAATGAATGGATAAACATACCCTCCTCACATGTTTATTTTTCTCTCTTTACAACAGCCTAGAAAGGTACACTCAGCAAGTACCTTGCTGAGACATTGAAAAGCTTCTAGCTTCCCCAAGGTTTCATGGGCAGACAACAGTTTACAAGTTGATAATTTGGGGGTTAGCACACAAATGTGTGTGTATATGCATATGTATGTATGCACAAACATACATATAGACATATATGTCTTAATACCTCTGATTATCAAAGGGACACAGTTCAAAATAAACGTGGGAAAAATGGACAAAAGTCAATGCCATACAGTGTTGTCAAGTAAACGTTGTGGTTATCTGCGTGGCCAATAGGTTGAAAAACATCAATACAGGGTAATGATAACAAGACCTGACACAAACATCACCTGAATAAATCAAACACACTACGTACCCAAAGGGTACAGAATAAATTCAGCTCAATTAGAGAGACGACAGAATCTTTCAGTTCAGACCGAAGTACAAACATCTTAGAAAACAAACTTATTGGGACTGACATATACACACTGAGGGCTTCCTTGGTGGCTCAATGGTAAAGAATCCACCTGCCAAGCAGGAGACACGAGTTTGATTCCTGGGTTGGGAAGATTCCCTGGAGAAGGAAATGGCAGCCCTCTCCAGTATTCTTGCCTTGCCTAGGAAACCCCAGGGACAGAGGAGCCTGGCGGGCTACCATCCATGGGATGGCAAGAGTCGGACACGCCGTAGTGACTAAGCAACAACAAACAGCAATAAAAACCCTAGTCTACCTAAAACAGATAGCTAGCTAATAAAAATCTGCTGTATAGCACGGGGATCCACTCAGTACTCCATAGTAACCTATGTGGGAAAGAAACGGAAACAGAGTGGGTGTACGCTGATGTATATCTGATTCATTTTGCTGTACACTCGAAATTAACACAGCACTGTAAGTAGATTGTACTTTAATAAAAGATTTTTTTAAAAACAAAGAAGTGAAAACATCTTAATTCCAATACCTTCACCAGAGGGTGTATTATTACTGAAAATGCTAAGTAAGCGAGAGTCATATTAGGGCCTATGGAACTCTATGTACTCATAAGCAAAGAAGGATATGCCCCCAAGCCCTTCGGGTAGAAGCACCTCACGTGTCTGGTTTATACAATGTACAATCCTATTGCGGTTCAGTTTGGTTCTCTAAGGTACCTCTCTCAGACTCCTCAGGCTAGTTAGTACATTCTGGTCTGAGAACATTCCTGAACTCAGTATTGCATAACCATACCAGGGATCAGTTTTCTAGATCTTTAGGAGTCCTGCTAACCAGCCTTTAGATCAACCATGGAGGTATACTAAAGTAATGAGCTGGTAGGTAAGAAATATTTTAGATGCTGCTACTGCTGCTGCTAAGTCGCTTCAGCCGTATCCGACTCTGTGCGACCCCGTAGACGGCAGCCCACCA
Source organism: Oreotragus oreotragus (assembly GCA_006410675.1). Classification (NCBI taxonomy): domain Eukaryota; kingdom Metazoa; phylum Chordata; class Mammalia; order Artiodactyla; family Bovidae; genus Oreotragus; species Oreotragus oreotragus. The sequence continues at coordinate 269,510 of SJYX01002613.1, forward strand.
GGCTCCGCCATCCCTGGGATTCTCCAGGCAAGAACACTGGAGTGGGTTGCCATTTCCTTCTCCAATGCATGAAAGTGAAAAGTAAAAGTGAAGTCAGAGTCATGTCCAACTCTCAGCGACCCCATGGACTGCAGCCCACCAGGCTCCTCCATCCATGGGATTTTCCAGGCAAAAGTACTGGAGTGGGGTGCCAGACATCCATAAAGAATGGCAGAATGGCAGAAGATATTCAGAGTTACCCTTACTGTATCTCCATGTTTGTTTTTTAAACACTGGTGATCCCTATCCATTTGTGAAGGAGAGAGGCAGTTTGGGAGAGCAAGCATTCAAGGAAACCCAGTGACTTTCCTCTGTCTCCCCAGATTCAAAATCTTGTAGGTCTATCAGTGGATGTCCAGAGGGAGAACCTGCCCACCTCCAAAACAAGCATATCAAAGACAACCACTGCACCAAACATCAGGTTTATTCCCTGACGGCAGTTAAATTATTTCCATACTTTGTTTGATAGAGTGGGAGGGATACTAACAATGGTAGAAGCTCTATCTTATTATTTAGAGGGAGCAGGGGAGATTAAAACTGTGAACTGGAATTAACCTGAGACAGTTTTTGAAGGGTAAAAAGAACACTGGATAGACCTAGAACATGTCAGGCTACACATAAAGTCGTACTAAATTCCAACTAATCTCTTACTATGAAATTATAACTAAAGTTCAAATAGAAATAACTCAAAATAAAATAAGAAAAGGAAAGACTAAGGCTAAAATCGAACAGCTGGCTGACATTCATTTTTCAAAAATGAATAAAAGAGAGAAGGGAAAGAGAACAAGAAAAAAAGAGATTTGCAAGAGAGCTAAAGTAAACCTCCTGAATGAACATACTTAGGATAGAAGCGAAAATGAAAACCAGTGGGGGTGGAGGGGAAGGGCTCTCTGACCCCAAAACAGGAGAACAAAGACAGATTAATCCCAAACAATATCAAATCTATTTTAGGCCAAAGCTACAACTCTGGAAAAAAGATTGAAGACAGGAAATTTTACATTTTTGTTAAAATCCAAATTTACAATAACAGAAAAGCAAGGCAGATAGCCAGTATTTATTCAAAAGCAGTCCCTTAGAAACAAAATGTAATTATGAAAAGCAGAAGCCTATTTACAAGGAAAAGAGCAATGCAAATCTAAGCCAGATCAAATTTAGATGCAAGGCACAGCAAGGAAGAAAGTTTCATTCTCTTTCACTTTCTTGTTTTAAAGGGACATCAAGGTAGCATTATCCCTTCATATGTACTCCTAATACTAATCAACAAGCAGGCTGGGAAATAGCTAAAAACAAACAAGCAAAATCCAAGCATATTCTTCCTTAGGTTCTAAAAAATTCGAGATAACAGCCCTGTGTTCTTGACAGCATTGACCTAATTCATGAAGCAAGCACACTAATTTACTAAAGGATAAAGATCTCCAAGATATATTAAAATAAAATAAAATAGCAAAGTGCAGAACAATATAAATAACACGCTAGCTTCAGTGTATTATAATAATAGGAGAAAAAAATTATATTTGTATTTCTTTGTATTTTTTATAATTGCTGGAAGAATATACAAGAAGCTAATAAAAGTGACTCCTAGTGGGATAGGGAAGGAAGGGCAGATGGACGACAGAACTGAGATGAATATTTTCACTGTATAGATTTTTTTTTTTTT
>SJYX01002613.1:273416-291611 GCA_006410675.1 Oreotragus oreotragus
TTTTGAACTGTGTCCCTTTGATAATCAGAGGTATTAAGACATATATGTCTATATGTATGTTTGTGCATACATACATATGCATATACACACACATTTGTGTGCTAACCCCCAAATTATCAACTTGTAAACTGTTGTCTGCCCATGAAACCTTGGGGAAGCTAGAAGCTTTTCAATGTCTCAGCAAGGTACTTGCTGAGTGTACCTTTCTAGGCTGTTGTAAAGAGAGAAAAATAAACATGTGAGGAGGGTATGTTTATCCATTCATTTCCTCAAATGTTCCAGGGATTAGGGAAACAGAAGAATAAGACGATGTTCTTGCCTTTGAAGAGTTTATATTTAATTGAGGAGTTAGACTACAAATAAATACAATGTAAAAAAAAAGTCTCAGGTAATGGTAAGTGCTAAGGAAAAATAATCAAAGTAAAGGGATGGAAAGTAATAGAGGAAAGAAAGGCAAGTTAAAGCTACAGTGAGATACCATTTCATACTCACTATTATGTCTATAGTAGATAATAGATATTAACAAGTATTGGCAGGATGCAGATAGACAGAAACCCTCAAACACTGCTGTTGGATGTAGCACTTTGGATGAAATGGTGTAGCGACTTCGGATAAACAGCTTGGCAGTACCTCAAAAAGACAGGTATAAAACTATTTCTTATCGTTGTTTAGTCACTAAGTCATGTCCAGCTTTTTTGTGACCCCAGGGACCGTAGCCAACCAGTCTCCTCTGTCCATGGAATTTCCCAGGCAAGAATACTGGGGTGGGTTGCCATTTCCTTCTCCAAGATATCTTCCCAACCCAGGGATCATACCTGGGCCTCCTTATTGTAGGTGGAGTCTTTACCACTGAGACACCAGGGAAGCCCAGCAAAACAATAAAACTATTTTTTTTTGTATTTCACCCAAAATTCTGTCTCTGAGATTTACTTCAGTGTCAGGGTACAGAGGCTAGACTCTAGTTCAACACCTTAATTGGACTATACACCAGAAAGAATAAGAGATGAGGAAGTAGAGACAGATTGTACAAACAACTCATTTGAGAAATCTTGCTACATAGAAAAGAAGTGGCTAAAGAAACATGTGAGGTCAAAGACAGGATTTCTTTTTTTTTTTTAATTGGTACCGATGGTAAACATCTTGAAATAGAGACAATATGAAGGAGGAGACTAGATGGTTTCTACTGTTGACTGGAAGTTAGATGGGACCTTGAATAGATGGCTGATGCAGTATGCTATGACTTGCTTATAGTACAGTTACAGCTGTACTGTTTGATAGGGACTTTTGATAATGAAATACGTCCACACTGATAGCTTTGACTTTGACTTGATAGCTATCCACAAGAGGGCAGCAGAGAAAGAGCTTGGCAAGGTTGTCCCTGCAGGGTAATGTTACTCTTCAAAAATATTAGGAAACTGAACCCTTCCTTGGACTTCCTTGGTGGCTCAGTGATAAAGAATCCACCTGCCAATGCAGAAGAAGTGGGTTTGATCCCTGAGTCAGAAAGGTCCTCTGGAGAAGGAAATGGCAACCCACTCCAGTATTCTTGCCTGGGAAATCCCATGGACAGAAGGAGCCTGGCGTGCTGCAGTCTATGAGGTCACAAAAAGAGTCAGAAAATGACTTAGTGACTAACCAACAACAAAACCCTTCCTTCCCAGAATCTCAGTGCAAAAATTCAGCCTGGAGACCCCAAACCCTTCAGATTTTGGGACTTTCTCAAATAATGTGACTAGGCTTTGGGATCTGTTGGTAAGGGAGCAATTATAAAGTTTACTGACTGTAGCAGAATGGCCACTACTGAGGGAAGTCAGCTATTTTGTGGAAGTATCTTAAAAAGGATGAGACTAGACCATTGTTATCATAAATAAACTGATTCCATAAGAGCAATTGCTGCCACAATCATTCCAAAGAATCCATTGATGCTGAATGTGAAAGCAAGTGGCCAAAGTTTATTAAAAAAGCTGAAAAAGCCAACTAGAGAAGGAATCAAAATTGCCAGGAGAAATATCAATGACCTCAGATATACAGATAACACCACCTTTATGGCAGAAAGTGAAGAGGAACCAAAGAGTCTCTTGATGAAAGTGAAAGAGGAGAGTGAAGTATTGATGCTGAATGTGAAAGCAAGTGGCCAAAGTTTATTAAAAAAGCTGAAAAAGCCAACTAGAGAAGGAATCAAAATTGCCAGGAGAAATATCAATGACCTCAGATATACAGATAACACCACCTTTATGGCAGAAAGTGAAGAGGAACCAAAGAGTCTCTTGATGAAAGTGAAAGAGGAGAGTGAAGAAGCTGGCTTAAAGCTCAACATTCAAAAAACAAAGATCATGGCATCCGGTCCCATCACTTCATGGCAAATAGACAAGGAAACAATGGAAACAGTGACAGGCCTTACTTTCTTGGGCTCCAAAATCACTGCAGATGGTGACTGCAGCCATGAAATTAAAAGACGCCTGCTCCTTGGAAGAAAAGCTATGACAAACCTAGACAACATATTAAAAAGCTAAGACATCATTTTGCCAACAAAGGTCTGTCTAGTCAAAGCTAGTTTTTCCAGCAGTCATGCATGGATGTGAGAGCTGGATCTTAAAGAAATCTGAGCACCGAAGAATTGATGTTTTTGAACTGTGGTGTTGGAGAAGACTCTTGAGAGTCCCTTGGACTGCAAGGAGATAAAACCAGTCAATCCTAAAGGAAATCAGTCCTAAATACTCATTGGAAGGACTGCTGCTGAAGCTGAAGCTCCAGTACTTTGGACACTTCAAATGAGGAGCCGACTCATTAGAAATGACTCTGATGCTGGGAAAGATCGAAGGTGAAAGAAGGGGTCAACAGAGGATGAGATGATTGGATGGCATCACTAACTCAATGGACATGAGTTTGAGCAAACTGTGAGAGTTGGTAAAGGACAGGGAAGCTGGCATGCTACAGTGCCTGGGGTTGCAAAGAGTCGGACACTGAGCAACTGAACTGAACTGAGAGAAGAATTTAATCTGTAATGAGGTGGGGGAAGGGGAAGATTCACCTGCTTTGACTGAATCTTTAATGTGAATAACCACAGCATTTAACAGGTACAGAGTGCTTTACAATCGACAAAAGATTTTACATTCTTTGTTCTGTTTAGTTTGGGCATTTATGGAGACTTGAGCAATTATCATTAATATTATTCTCATTTTCATTCTTCAGATGAAAAAAAGAGGCTTAGGGATAGGTCACTTGAGTTTCCCAGCATCACACACAGCAAAAGAATGACTAAACCAGGACTAATAGTCACAACTTTTGTCTCCGTATCTTTGAATCTACAGAGAGTGATATGGGAGGGTAATGTGTGGAAACGCATCACATGTTTAGGCTAATAGAAAAGGTCCAATGGAATTCCACTTTGTGGCAAATTGGAGATGAAATAGAGTAGTGAAAAACTGTCTTCTATCATTCTAAAAAATTGTTGGTATAAAAGAAGAGTTAAATTTATTTTGTGCAACTTTGGAAAGTTAAGATTAGACTGGAAGGAATTTCTCTGGTTAAAACTTTAGTGGTTGAGAGTGGATTGGAACTAAGATTCCACATGTGCAAAGTGAGGAAAAAAAAAAAAATTAGACAGGAAAACAGACTCCACTCAATTTGTGAAGAACTCCACAAAAAGGAAATTGTATTCTCTTTTGTGATTAAATTCTTGAAGTGTAGAAGTAGGGGCTAGATGAGTATTTGGCAAAGTCATAAAGGAATTTCTTTGATCTTAAAATCTCTAAAATTCTATTCAAATCAAGTAGCTTAAAACAATAAGACTTGTTTGAATAACTCTGGTACAATTTTCCAACATTAGGTTGAAACATTAGGACTTGTTTCAAAAGCCTGAATAACAAAAGCACACTTCTCCAACACTTAAGTTATATGGAAGGAAGGTTAAATATTACCCCTATACATTCACGTTGCAATAACTATATATATATATATAGTAAAACATAATTATATTGCAGTAAATATATATATATAAATAAGTTTATGCATGTCCATTTCTTCTTGATCAGCTGCAAGGTAAGAGATGAGGAGTTGGGAGGCTAGAAAAGGAAGAGTTGGGAGCTGTGATTGATCTCAGACCAAAGTGGAAGGAATTCACTCCTTGAGCCGACAGGAAAGTCAGCAGCTGAGAACTCTTTCGCAGTGCTCCTGGAGAAATTCACCAGGGGCTGAAGCAGTAAGTTAGAAAGGATCGGTGGTGGAAGGGTTACACAGGAACTCTGAAGAAGGAGAGATTTACGGGCAACGGCCTTGCAAAGGTGCAGTCAGTGGTAAAAGAAGCCATTTGTTCTGCGAGAGGAGTTTAGAGGGAGTGTGTTTGTGTGGGCGGTAGTTCATGAGGAAAGTGTTTGTGGGGAAGGGAGATGTGGGGCTAGTGAGACGCATGACAGCACTTGTGGAGGAATATGCTGTGTAGGAGGCTTGTTTGGCTGGGGCTATGGGACAGGGCAGTGTTTGGCACTGAGAGAGGCCACAGGAGCCGAAGGAAGAGTCCTTGCAGTGGCCTTTAAAAAACATATTCATATACACATTTAAACATTGAAACAAAAATCTTATATGATTATAAAAACAATATATGTTAATGTTGAACAGCTAGATTATATAAAGAACAAAAAAAAAACCCCTATGTTGCCTCAGCCGAGATAAGCACTGTTACCAGTTTGGTGTACTTATTATGGATTAAAAAAATTTTGTTTTGAAAATATATTTGATTTACAACATTATGTTAGTTTCCGGTTATGGCAAAGAGGTTTAGTTATACATATGCATGTACATATATCCTTTCTTAAAAAACTTTTCCATTATAGTTTATTAAAAACCATTGAATATAGTTCCCCAGGCTATACAGTAAATCTTAGTTGTTTATTTTGGAAAGTGGTAAAGTCCATTTTCTCTCCAACTGTTTACTTTGAAAATCTTAAAGCCTGAAGAACAGTAGAACAATAGTGCACTGAACACTAGCATAACTTCCACCTGTGAACTAAAAATATATTCACAACCTAATAGTGGAGAGTTATATTTTTCTTCAGTGGGAACTTTTAGGACCTCAAGCCTGGAAAGCAGCATCTCAGGTAACCTTGATAGAACTGCTCTGAGGAAGCCAGTGGGGGAGCTGAGATATATAACAGTTTTGCAACAAGGGCAGGTAGTCTAAACATCAAAAGATTATTATTAATTAAAGAAAACCAGAAATGCCAAGTTAAGGAATTTACTGCTTTTCTATGTATGGGAAAATACAAGAGTCTGAGCACTGAAATCGTTCCTTAGATGTATGCTTCAGCAGTCTGGGGCCACTAGGCTATGTTGTCACATCCTAAGTATCCTCAGGGCTCATTAGCTCACCATTGGCTGTAATTATAATCACTGATGACTGTGACATCCTCTATTTACTGATATAGCAAGCAATAGTCCATTTATTACACCTAATTCATCAATTTTTAACAATTAGCCTCATATACACTTCCTTTTTCCTGAGCCATTTGAAATTAAATAGTTTCAAACATCATGGCAGTTCATTTTTTAATACATTGGCATGCATCTCTAAAAATGACATTCTCCTACGTAATAATGTTACCATTATCTCACCTAAGATCAACATTGGCTTCCCTGGGGCTCAGAAGGTAAAGAATCTGACCTGGGTTCACCCCCTGGGTTGGAAAGATCCCCTGGAGGAGGGCACAGCAACCCACTCTACCATTCTTGCCTAGAGAATTCCATAGACAGAGGAGCCTGGTGGGCTACAGTTCATGGGGTTGCAAAGAGTCAGACACGACTGAACGACTAAGCACAAGATCAAGATTAATTCAGTAAGGTCTGCATCTATCTTAGTTATCAATATGTTTTGCTACAGATTCTAAATGCCTTCACTTTTCTTATTTCTCTGTTGACTGAAAAAAAAAATACACACATGCATAATGAGAATTATGTTTTATTCAGTGGACTTTTTGAGGACTTAAGCCCTGAAGATAGCTTCTCAGATAAGCTCTGAGGAGCTCTTCCCAAGAGGTAAGGGAGGAGCCAGTATATATAAAAGTTTTTGCAACATAAACTAGGTATTAGAGCATCCAAAGATTACTGTTAATTAAAGGAAGGGGAAGTTTTCCTGGTGACTCAGATGGTAAAGAATCTGCCTGCAATGTGGGAGACCTGGTTTCAATTCCTGAGTCAGGAAGCTTCCCTGGAGAAGGGAATGGCTACCCACTCCAGTACTTTTTCCTGGAGAATTCCATGGACAGAGGAGCCTGGCAGGCTACAGTCCATGCAGTCACAAAGAGTCAGACATGACTGAGGGACTATCTCAATTTAATAATCTTAGCATTTTTCTGTGTATGGAAACATACAAGAGTCTGGGCTCATTGAAATCATTCCTTTGATATGCATTTCAGTGGTCTCGGGCCAGTATCCTGATCTTTCCCATCCTGAATCCCCTCAGGTACACCACTGGGAGTGCCTGTAGTGGCTGATGGCACCCTGTTTTTCTGTGTTTTGTGCTCCCTCAGGGCTCACCACCAGGGACAACTGTAGTGGGTAATGGCTTGATGACCCCAACATTCTTTGTTTACTGATATGGCAGGTGACATTCTTAGTCCATTTTGGAAGACAGAACTGCAATCACTTACCTGGTCAGCTGAATCAAAGCAGCTGTGTACTAGGGGAAATAAGAAGGAGAATTCCCAAGAGCATGGGAACCTGGAAGCCTGTCAGAAGGGCATCTTTGCGAGGAGTCCAGGATGCTTTCTCTCCCCTGAGTTCATCTACACAGCTCTCCTCCAGGCTGTGGACCAGAGAGTTTGCTTTGGCCTCCCTCCCTTCCTTCCTCTCTGCTCCACCAGGCTTTACAATGCACTAATTCTGTGCTGCGTTCTGCACCAGAGTCTGCCCACCCAAGTGAACTTGGACCCTGATCTCAAGTACAGAAAAGGTAGGATTTCTCCTCAATGAATGGTTCTGTCCTTGGTCTGCAACCTGTTACTTAGGAGCATCATGCCCATAGGACTGGCTTACACATCTACTGACCTTAGAGTGTATATAAGGAGCTTCATCTGGAAGAGTCTGTGTTATTTGAACTGACAGTTGCCCTGATGAACATCATTACTTGGCCAGAGCACCAGACATAGTTTCATGAAGAGAAAGCAAGCTCCTTTACCCTGAAATTTTAGTTGAGTTGCTTCCCCTGGGACAATTCTTTGTGCAAGGAAATATCTGATTTGTAAATTGAAGGGCATCTGTGATTACTTTGTTGACTTAGACTTTTTTGTTTGTTTGTTTTTGGATATAGTTGTTGGCTGTCCTTTTAAAATCGTTCCTGGGTATAAGAAGGTAAACACGGAGATCTGTGAGCTAATTTTAACATCTCAGAAATTTTAACGAAGATCACAAGTTTAGTGCTAACTAAAGTCTATTTGAATGATATCAATCCATTATGGCAACCCTGGTTATCTCATTCGTATCAAAAACTTTTTGGCAAGTTTTTCTTTTTTATTAATATGAGTGAGAAAATTAAATTGTGGTGATTCGTAAGTATAGCAGCAAACTTTCCTTAAAACTTGAAATTTTTGGTGCCATCTGAAAATAAAATCAGGTTAGATCTGTTGTTGGTAAAGAGTAGCCACTGTGGAAAAGAACATCGCCTGCCATTCCAGTAAAAAGCAAATGTGGCCCCCGCCAAGTCAGTGCAACCACCCTGACACCACACCTGGACTACCCCAGAGGGGAATTCAAGACGGAAAAGTACAGGATACCAGCCCTAGATAGTTAAGATGCATATCTAAGGAGCAATTTCAGTGAGCCCTAGACGGTTTATCTTCCTATACATGAAAAGAACTAAAGTCATTAACCCAAGATGTCTGTTTTTGTGATTAGCAGTAATCTGTGGATGTGCTACCACAGTTGGTTCAGCAAAAATCCCTATATACCCCAGCTCTTCCCTTACTTCTTGGGAACAATTCCTCAGAGCTATCTGAGAGGCTGTCTCCTGGGCTAAAGTCCTCAATAGGTTCACTGAATAAGACACAGCTTGCAACTTTTAGTTTGTGTGTTTTTCTTCCTTTGACTCCACCATTTATAAAAGCAAATTACTGAAATTTCCAGTCGGTGGAGTAAGGGTGGCCCTCTCCACAGATTCCAGTTTGGGGACCTGTGGAGGAGCTGGAAGGCTTTGAGCAAATACTGAAAATGTATTTGCTCCACTCATGACAAAGGTTGGAAGCTGGAACGAGCATAGCAAAGGGTTATGAGCGTTCACCGAGTGCCCGAGGCTGGAAACAGATAACGAAGGGTGATACGCCCGGCCTTGAGGCGTTCGAAGGCTTCCTTCTGACCACCTGTTTCTGGGAGCAAGGACTGTTGTTTCATGATAAGACTCCCTTTAAGTTTCACCAAAACTATGTTATGGCTTAGGCCGTGGGAACTGTATTTTATGCTTGAATGCTTTAATGTTTCTCAGGAATGGCTACTGCGAGTCTGCCTTATGCTCTATTCCCTGAGAATTATAAAACTGTGCAGTTAGATAATAAACTTTGTCAGTCCACTAGAGGCTGTCCCTAAGTGTCCTTTTCAGAGTGCGGTTCTCCGAGCCTTACAGGGACCAAAGTGCAGGCTTAGGGGAGTACAGTGATTTTAGCATCCTCACAACTAAAAATATAATCAGTCCAAGTGTATCCTGCCTTTTCACTCCTACCCAAATTTGATTTGTGTTGCATTTATTGTGGATCGTTTTGTAAGCTACCTTTAATCCTGCCTTGAAATAAGTGGAGTTTAAAAGAACACCAACCAACAAGCATACTAATGTATTTTAAGGAGGAGATTGAGAAGCTTAGAGATTAGAAAGGGAAGTTCTAAATTTTGGGAACAACTTCCTTGTAAGCCACCACTGGTCAAGAGTGGGACGCTGGCTCTGTCATTAATTCTGAGTGAGAAATATTTCCTCACTCTCATCTTGGCCTGAATGAACCTCAACGCTACTCCCCACCCCTGCTCACCAAGCAAATATCTGTTCCAGGTTTCCTTTCCCACTGAAGTCAGGGAGAAAATATTGAGGCAGACTCATTTCTCACTACACAAATTTCTCAATGTAGCTCTAGCTTATTGTTCTACTTTGGAATTGGTTGGTGTGAATCAGTCCTGTGAGACTGAAAACTTCCAGAAGCACAGACAGAATCAAACATGGACCTGTGAGTTGAGGATGAACCCAGTGTGACTTAGGTCATTTTGCTGCCTCCACCACCTGAAGCCCTGCCTGTGTGGCCATCTGGCTCTGCTGGATGCTTTTGTTAACTCACCTCAGTCTAAGCCAGAGAAATCATTGTAGTTTAACAAGTGTAGCTTATCAGAATGCAAGAGGTCTGGGGGTAATAACATAGTCTTTGGTGATTAAAAGATTAGAAGCCACCAGTTTGTGATTGTGATTGTTGATGTTGTTTTGGTAGTACCACATGGCATCTCCTGGACTGTAAGGAGATCAGACCAGTCAATCCTAAAGGAACTCATTAATCCTGAATATTCATTGGAATGACTGATGCTGAAGCTCCAATACTTTGGCTATCTGCTGTGAAGAGCTGGAAAAGACCCTGATGCTGGGAAAGACTAAAGGCAAAAGGAGAAGGGGGTGGCAGAGAATAAGATGGTTAGATAGCATCACTGACTCAATGGGCATGAATCTGAACAAACGATCTGGGAGCTAGTGAAGGACAGGGAAGCCTGGCGTGCTGCAGTCCTTGGGGACACAGTCAGACACGACTTAGTGACTAAACAACAACATAGCATGCAGTACCTTACTACCCCACCCAGGGACTGAAACTGTGATGCCTGCAGAGGAAATGCAAAGTCTTAACCGCTGGACCGCCAGACAAGTCCTAAGAAGCTACCAGTTTAACTGGTATGTCTTCTTTTGACTTCAGAGGCTTTTTCACTATTTGACAAAAATGCAGTTCCATTAAAACTTGTTTGACGGCTGCCTCAAGCTGAAATACCACACAGTGACATCTGTTTGAAGATTGGTCCTTTCTCTGCGAAGTTTACTGTTTCAGTGTTCTGTGGCCATTGTGGAAGAATTGTGATACAATTACCTTCCAGCCGGTTCACAAATGGTCACCTTCCGCCAAGAGACAAACATACCACACATTTCTTTCCTAGTGTTTTTTCTGTCTCACTCTTAGTGTCTAGGACCACTATGCACCACAGGAATTGACAAGAATGCCTCCCTGACCTAAGGGTCTATCTCCATGCTTCTTCTGTCTATCCTAGAACTTCCAGGAACATCATTTTTCAGTCAGACAGATCCAAGTCCAAATGCTGTCCTTGTCATTTCCTAGCCCTATGAGCTTGAATATTTCATTGAAAGTTCCTGATGCTTTGTTTTCACATTTATAAAATGGGGATATAGTATCAGTTACCTCACAGTATTAGATGAGAGACTATAAATAAAGTACTTAAGAAAATTCCCTGGCATTTAATCAGCACTTCATAAATGCTGGTTATTATTTCATCTCTCAGTGGCAGTGTACCTTGTTAAAGGAAATCACACTAAGTCGATATTGACTTTATTTTTTTATTTTTTGAATTTTTTGAATTCACTTTTATTGGAGTATAATTGATTTACAATGTTGTGTTGGCTAAGTTGATACTGACTTTAAACCCAAGAAATGTTTGTTGCCTAATGCAAATGAACAACTTCCATTCTTTTCCCTGCTTTCTTTCTCCTAGGGCTCCACTGCCTCCAGATTCCCTCTGTTGACAATTAGAGGAATGACAATTAGAGGGTGCAGTGCTCCCTACCCCCACCCCGCCCCCGGCCTTGTTCTTAGACCTTAGAGCACTCCATTCCTACGCTGCTCAGGGCAATATCTGGCCACTGGCCCTCTCAGACCTGACCTGGCTTAGCCAGAGGCCCATGTGGAGTGAATCTTGCCAGCACTCAGGGCTGACTCAAGGCCACTTGAGCGCTTCCTCCCAGAGCTCACGTTTCCCTGAAACCTCTGACATTTTGCATGTCTCCCCCCACCCCCACCCCCCAGCTGTCAGCACGGCAAAGCAGAGGTGACTCGGAATAGTTTGAATATTATATGAAAAAAACCTTAAAAAGAGTAGAAAAACTGCCTGAGCTTACTTCCTCCCACATGAAGCCCTCAGATTTCCTTGTTACCCTTTCCTTTTCCTTCAAGGTAATTAAAAACAACAACAACAACAACAACAACAACTTTATTATGAAAAAGTATGATTAGTTTTCAAGTGCCCACCACACACAACTTCAACAATAATCAGAGTTTTGCCTGTCTTGTTTTATTTCTCCTTTCATTTTATTTTTTGAATCTGTGCTCATTTATTCCTAAAGTATTTTTAATGCTAATTATGAGTTTGTTTTTAGGACTCACCTTCTCCCTGAGTTAAAGATGGGATTGGAGAACCAAGTGTGGACAGCTCCTCGCCCAGCCTCCCTAGTTTTCCTGACCGCTTCACAGTTGAAATCAGGTGCAAATACAATTTCATAACCCGATCTTTCTCTTTTTTTTGACCACACCAAGCGGTATGTAAAATCTAAGTTTCCTGATCAGGGATCCACCGCATGCCTCCTGCAGTGGAAGTGCAGAGTCTTAACCACTGGACCACTTAGGGAAGTCCCCTGATATTGATTTTTCTAATAAATAATGTTAATTACCTTCTTTATGCCAGACACTGGGCTAGGCACTGAGAACAGAAGACAGATAGACTAAGAATCTCAGTTCACTGGAAAATATAAAAAGCAAAAGGGCAAGACTGTTGGTTTGGCCTGATTATTTGTGCAGGTGCAGCAAGAGTGTTAATTTATCATATAGGTTCCTTAAGTCTTCTTTATAAATCTAGAATTATATTTACTGATAAGGCCACAAAAGTATTTTCTTTCTGGAATTTTCCTTAAAGAATTTCAGATTGGACTTTCAAAAGGCTCTATTATTTGCTATCTTGAATTTAGAAAAACCGAGCCTGATCCTAGGAAACTCTTTCCACCAGATTTTACTCATAGTACATATATAAATTTGGGTAAATCCCTTTCTTCTCAAGGTTCTTATGATTTCTAAAAGTTCGTGGCCAGAAAGTGGTCTTCCTACCTCCTGCAAACCTGGGACCTGATAAGCCAGGTCCTAGATGAGTTCCCTGAGAAGACTTTAATGATTTCATCATACAGATTAAATGAACAACATTGTCAGAAGTGATATCTGGACAAGGTCTTGGTTGCATAACTGATTTTTCCTTATATTTCAGTAAAAAAGAGGGCAGATTCTTACTGAGTTTATGCAAATAGCTATATTGCCAAGAAAAGTAAGGAGATTTGGTAAATTTGTGGCTCAAGCGTGTGGGTCAGCTAGAATCAAATATCATCTTTAAATGTTTATTTCAGTTAAAAAAAGCAGAGTCTAATAGTTTTCTTTGGCTTACTGAGAGTTTAAGAAGAAAGAAAAAAGCCTTATTTATATTAATATATTCAGAATAGAACATTAAAACATTAACATTAATGTAGAACATTAAAACAATATTCCTAACAAATAACCACAAATGTTCCTTGTTAGTTTATTTGGTCTTATACAGCTAATTCTTGTTTTGTTGACTCTTGAATCAGTAGTCTCAGGAGCTATCTGCTTTTTGACCAAAAGGAATTCTAGAAATTCTGACTCAGTTCATTGGTTTGATACGAAAGATGTCTAAGTGGTATTAATTCAAAACCTGTAGAGTTGTCTCTTGGTATCTACAGGGGATTTGTTCCAGAACCCCCATGAATATAAAAATCCAGGGATGCTCAAGTCCCTTGTAGGCATAGAATGGCACCATACAACTGGCCTTCCATATTCCTCGTTTCCGCACCTGTGGATATGTGAAGTGAAGTGAAAGTCGCTCAGTTGTGTTCAGCTCTTTGCGACCCCATGGGCTGGTTTTTATATATTAGTTTTTACACAAGTAATATATGAAAAATGAACACACAGAAAATGAAGAAAGCATTTTTAATCCTGCAGTACAGTATCTTAAAAAGTACAGTAGTTCAGTACAACAGCTGGCATACAGGTGCTGGCTCCAATGAATAAGCAAGAAGAGTTACTGACTGGAGGAGAGAGAGGAGGGATGAGATGGTAGAGCTGAAGGATCATCAGCAAAGGAGACAGAGGGCAAGCTGCAGTTTCACTCATGCCTGACGCTGGTGGCACAGGTTCTGCTTCCTTGCTGGATTCAGTTCTATCTCGTCATGCTTATGGTCAGGCACTTCAGTCATGTTCGACTCTGTGCAACTCTATGGACTGCAGCCTGCCAGTCTCCTCTGTTCATGGGATTTTCCCACCAAGAATCCTGGAGTGGTTGTCATGCCCTCCTCCAGGGGATCTTTCTGACTCAAGGATTGAACTCTGCCTGTGTTTCCTGCATTGCAAGCAGATTCTTTACCTTTGAGCCATGAAAGAAGCCTTCAATTCTATCCACCCTCTTGAAAAAACAATCCAGTGATGTCTGGTAGTTGCCCTTTATTTCTCATCACAGATGACATGGTAGCCCTGGGTTGTATTTTCAAACTTTTGTTGACTATGAGGGCTACTCCATTTCTACTAAGGGATTCTTGCCCACAGTAGTAGATATACTGGTCATCTGAGTTAAATTCACCCATTCCAGTCCATTTTAGTTCACTGGTTAATAAAATGTCAATGTTCACTCTTGCCATCTCCTGTTTGACCACTTTCAATTTTCCTTGATTCACAGACCTAACATTCCTGTCTCTTATACACATCTCTGGTCCTGTGCCCCCAAAACTATTAGTGCATCCTCAAATAGAGAAAATCTCCTTGCCATTTCCTGTGTTGTAAAACTCTTCTATTCTTCAGTCACTTTTTCCTTTTGTCTCTCTTCATCCTTTCTCTGGGGCTCCAGTTCCATCAGGTCTTCATTAGTTAGCTCCTTGTGTTGGACAGCAAGTTCCACCATTGCTTGGTGCTTCTTAGCAGTACCAACTACATTACCTCTGCTTTTACATTTGCTTTCGAACATCCTGGGCTTGAAAGATTCTGTACTACTGTACTCTGTACAGTAAAGTACACAAAAGCACAACCACTTCTAGAGGATGTATGCACATGTCAGGGTACACCAGACGAGTGAACTTACTTATGATTGCGCATACAAACACATGCTCACATCTTTGAAAGCTCACAACTTGAAGGATTGTATGTGGGGGACTTTCTGTAGTGTAACTTACAGGGAAACTTATGCGCTTCTTTGGCATGCAAAACCAGTTAATAAATCATTTTTTTTTAATGCTATGCAAAATGTCTCAAAAGATCATTGTAAACCTGTTTCAAAGAAGTCAGTGAATGTTACATTGATTGATAAAAATGGGTGAGCGTAATTTTTGTGGAGAATGCAATCCAGGATGTCAGTGAGCTGGCATCTTTCCTAAAGGTGTAGCAAAGGTGTACGCTGTGAGAAGACAGAGAACTTGGATAGAGGGTCAAAGGTCGGACTGATTTTGGGGAGCTCATTAATCAGACTTTGTCGGTTCTGAAAGTTCCTGTTGTATCAGGTTGTGGGCTCATTCATGGATCATATGTTATTAACAAAACTCCTCCCACGTCATGAAGCTGCCAAAGTCATTCATCTAGAAAGAACAAGACAGAGTGCAATAAGATCCCCATAGGGTCATCCACCAAATGGCCCAAGGCCTAGTCAGGACCTGAAGAAGTAAAAGCCTGAATTAGGACCATTGAGAGATTAGAGGGGGATAAAAGAATTATGAGTGAAAGATCTGGCAGAGGTTAGAAGGGCTGGGTTCTACAGACTGTGAGCCAGTCTGCATATCACATTTTACATGAACTGTTACGATTCTCAACAATAGCTGAAAATATCTATCTTACATTTGCAAGATAGTTCTGGGCATCAGTGGTAACTGATTGTTCTCTAGATCCATGAGGAGATGACTTCAGCTGGAACAAACTATTAGGGGCAAGGAGGATAGTGTAGGAGAAAGAACAATCTGTGGGAGTCAATAGATCTGGGTCCTGTTCCTGTTCTTCCACCCTGCCACCCACTACCAATGTGGCCTCGGTTTTTTGTTTTCTATTTTCTGCTGCACCTCACCGGGCAGCATGAGGGATCCTAGTTCTCTGACCAGAAATCCGACCCCATGCCCACTAGTGGAAGTAAGGGATCTCAACCGCTGGACCACCAGGGAAGTCCTTGGTGAAAGAAAGAGAGGGGGTGGGAGGGAAGGAAGGAAGAAAGGAAGAAATTCTAGTGCTTCTTACTTTGTGAAGCAGTTGTAAGGGTCATATGAAGTCGTTTCCAAGCCAAAATGCAAAGCCATCTATTTAGGTCTCTAGAAAACCTGACGGCTTCCCTGGTGGCTCAGGCAGAAAAGAACCTAATCACCACATTTGCGTGAATTGGAAGAAAAGTCACTTCCTCTCAGGGATGTCAGCGCTCTTTCCGTTTGTACAGTTTGTCAAGCAGAGCATGTATTAGGTTTCAGTGTCTACTTGTCCCCTCAACTGGCCACCCTTGAGCAGAGCATACCCTTTAGAATCATTTCTGTAAGAACTACACTACATAATAAAATGAGAAAGTATTCACTAGCAAGATATTTGCCAAATACCGTTAGTAGACTAGACCTCATTGTGTTCTGTGGGTTAGGGTAAACGGATGCTAAGTTCTGCACACATTTGAGCACTCTGGGATCTAATGAAGGTCTATGTTTAGATATCAGGTCATCTCAAATAATCTTTCCAGTTCTGAAAAAAATGACCCCCCTCAAACCAAGACTTTTATGTATCTGGAGGGTGTGTGTGACAAAAACACTGAGAAAAAAAAACAACCTAATATTTATTTGGCACACAAACAGAGTTAGATTCCTTATTGGTAAGACATTGTTTAGCATTCTTTCCCTTCTTTTGTTTCTGTCTCCCATCCTAAGAAACTCCTCACAACTGGAAATCTTCCAGCCCAAGGCTGACCTGGATTCTTATATGCAGCCAACTGTCACTAAGAGTAACACTTGCAACTGAAAAATGAGGGGGAAATTCCCTTGTCCACAGTGTAGAAAGAACTCTGACCACCACTAATTCTTTTCAACCAGTGGTTCTCAACCATATTGCCAGATCCAACCTTTTATAGCAAAACGTGTGGTATGCCCCATTACTATCCTGGAGTGTAATTCACAGATAAAATAACACATTTACACTCATAAACCCAGGCAATGTGCCTTCAGAGTCTGAGCACTCGGAATCATTGCTCTAACAATTCTTTCCTTTCTCTCCTGCCTTATCAGTTTTTCCTCTCTGCTTGGTCTTTATTATCAATAGCAAACTGTTATTTTTCCTGTCTTAGAAAAAAAAAAGAAACAACAAAGTAGAACACTGACCTTCTCTTGACATGCAGTCTTCTCCAGTCTCATGGCTTTATATACCTAGTCCTGTGCTTATGTCTTGTAGTCTTCATAGAACCGTTCAACTTGAGTTTCTTCCACATTACTGGCTGGGGCATAGACTTGGATTACTGTGATATTGAATGGTTTGCCTTGGAAACGAACAGAGATCATTCTGTTATTTTTGAGATTGCATCCAAGTACTGCATTTTGGACTCAAACTTTTGTTGACTATGAGGGCTACTCCATTTCTACTAAGGGATTCTTGCCCACAGTAGTAGATATACTGGTCATCTGAGTTAAATTCACCCATTCCAGTCCATTTTAGTTCACTGGTTAATAAAATGTCAATGTTCACTCTTGCCATCTCCTGTTTGACCACTTTCAATTTTCCTTGATTCACAGACCTAACATTCCAGGTTCCTATGCCATATTGCTCTTTACAGCATCAGACTTTACTTCCATCACCAGTCACAGCCACAACTGGGTGTTATTTTTGCTTTGGCTCCATCTCTTCATTCTTTCTGGAATTATTTCTCCACTGATCTCCAGTAGCATATTGGGCACCTACCAACCTGGGGAGTTCCCCTTTCAGTATCCTATCATTTTGCCTTTTCATACTCTTCATGGGGTTCTCAAGGCAAGAATACTGAAGTGGTTTGCCATTCCCTTCTCCAGTGGACCACATTCTGTCAGACCTCTCCACCATGACCCTTCCGTCTTGGGTGGCCCTACAAGACTTGACCCATAGCTTCACTGAGTTAGACAAGGCTGTGGTCCATGTGATCAGTTTGGTTAGTTTTCTGTGATTGTGATCAGATTCTCAGAGGGCACAAACAGAACCTTGTGTGCACCAGGACCCAGGAGAAAGGAGCAGGGACCCCACAAGAGACTGACCCAGACTTGCCCGTGAGTGTCCAGGAGTCTCCAGTGGAGGTGTGGGCCAGCGGTGGCCTGCTGCAGGGTCGGGGGCACTGAGTGCAGCAGTGTGTGCATGGGACCTTTTGAAGGAGGTCACCATTATCTTCACTACCTCCACCATAGTTAGTAACTATTATAACAAAAGCTAATACATTTATCCTTTTACATGCAGTGCATTGTGTAATAGTCATATCATCCCTATGAACAGCTACAGAAGATGTGAAAATTGCAGCCTAGAAAAGGAAAAAACAAGAATAAAAACCTATCCAGGGCTTCCCTTGTGGCTCAGTGATAAAGAATCTGCCTGCCAATACAGGAGACACAGGTTTGATTCCTGGTCTGGGAAGATCCCACATTCTGTGGAGCTAAGCCTGTGTTCCACAACTATTGAGCCTCTGCTCTAGAGCCCAGGAGCTGCAATTACTGAGCCCACAAGCCGCAACTACTGAGTCCCACAGGCCTAGAGCGCTGTGCTCTGCAACAAGAGAAACTAACTACAATGAGAAGCTGATGCACTGCAGCTAGAGAGTAGCCCTTGCTCATCGCAACTAGAGAAAAGCCTGCACAGCAAGGAAGACCCAGCCCAGCCCCCAAAATAAATAAATTAAATAAAGTTTAAAAACCTGTCCAGCCTAATGGTCATATTTAGACCACAGACATAGATCTTTTCTTCATATAGAATCAAGGGTTAATTTCAAATCCCTAATGCTGCTGCTCCTAAGGTGCTTCAGTCGGCAGCCCACCAGGCTCCTCTGTCCCTGGGATTCTCCAGGCAAGAACACTGGAGTGGGTTGCTATTTCCTTCTCCAATGCATGCATGCATGCATGCTAAGTTGCTTCAGTTGTGTCCGACTCTGTGCGACCACATGGACAGCAGCCCACCA
>SJYX01002613.1:294705-329143 GCA_006410675.1 Oreotragus oreotragus
GCTCATAAAGAAACAAATGGTGTATAAAGTTGGATGTTTTATCCCTGCTGACTGCAGACAGCTATTGGGCTCAGCAGAAGCACCTTTACTCCGCCTTCATGTCAGAATGAAAGGGCAGAACAGACACCAAAGATGGATAGCATGAGCAAATTGGGAGGGTGAAATGCAATAAGTGTCCAGCATGAAGTAACTGCTCCATAACAGTTCGTTGCCGTTATTATTAGTCTTCCCTCATGGCTAAGTGGGTAAAGAATCCGCCTGCAATAGTGACAGGAGACCTGGGTTAGATCCCTGGGTCAGGAAGATCCCTTAGAGAAGGAAATGGCAACCCACTCCAGTATTCTTGCCTGAAAAATCCCATGGACAGAGGAGCCTGGCAGGTTGCAGTCCAAAACGTTGAAAAGAGTCAGACATGACTGAGAGACTTAGCATGCACGCTGTTATTACTGTTATTGTGAATCAACATCGACAGTGTAGAATTCAGCCTGATAGACTTGGCAGATCACAGAAGCTGTTCCTAGACCACCATTTGAAAACTCCTGGCTGAAAGACACAGCAAATCATCTTCGTAAAGTTCTCTATGTCTAAAGAGGATTTTCATACCTCTTTAATGAGCTCCAGGATGCTTTAAAAATATCTCATGATGTCACTTTCAGCTAAAGAAATGAGTAGAATCAACACTGTAACCTCTTGACTTTATTCACCAAGGCTATAGGGACTGACAGCTGCTATGGATATTCTCTTATTTAGGACTAAATCATCAGGTTTCCAAAACCTGACATGAATTTATTGGCTGAGGGTTGGAAACAGGAAGTGGAGAATGGAGGGCTGGGATAGGCTTCATAGAAAAAGACGGGTAAACAATCATCATTGACTCAAAAGCCAAATGTCATGAAGTCATGATACAGTTCTAAAATGCAAAAAGCAAAATAGCCATGTTGGAGGGAGAAACCAAATACAGTCCAAAGATTTTGAGATTTCAGAAATGACAGGGAAAGTTGAAAGGAAATACATGTAGAAAATATAAGGAAATGACTGAAATTTAAGGGCAAGGTCAGGCTGCTAGGAACCACAGGATAGAGGGTGTAACTCAGAAGTGGAACAGCTGATTGGGTAAATAAAACCATTTGCAGTTTTCCAGACTGGAGACATTTCCTGTCTTGGAAGTCTGGATCTGTTTCAATATCCAAGTAGCCTTACTTCAAAGTGTTCGTGGGAGCAGAAAGGACAATTGGCTGTGTGTTTATTCAGTGCTAGGTAGGGGGAGTGGGAGTGGAAGTGGGTGTAGGAAGTAAGTCTGGATTTAAGAGCACAGGAACCACAAGAGGATAACCATTTTCCTCCAGACCAGCATCCAGGGTACTTTTCCGAGAAAAGGAAAACCTGGGAGGGACAAAATTGGAAACCAAGACAACACCAGCATCTCTGAAGCTATCTAGGTATGTAGGTAAGTCACAGTGTTGTGGGCACTCCAGGGGGAAACATGAGAAATTCTCTTTTTTAAAAATTAAAAATATTTGAGGGAATTCCCTGGTGGTCCAGTGAACAGGACTTCATGCTTTCGCTGTGGAAGGCTTGGATTTGATCCCTGGCTGGGGAACTAAAATCCCATAAGCTGTGTGTCATGGTTAAAAAAAAAAAGTTTTTTTAAAAATATTTGTAAGTTTACAGAAAAGTTACAACAATAATACAAGGAACTCCTAAATTCCTTTTGTCCAGTCACAATATTTAAAATTTTTCTTTCCTTCATTAAACCTTTTTTCTTTCTTTTTCTGTAAACACACATGCACAGACATACATATGATCTACCTTTTTTTTTTTCTGGCTACACTACCCGGCTTATGGGATCTTGTTGAACTCAACCCCTATGCAATGAGACCATGGAGTCTTAACCACTGGACTGCCAGGGAATTCCCCATATAATCTTTATTTTGAATCTTGGAAAGTAAGTTGCTTGTATCATGCCCCTGAGCAATATTTTAGGTTTCATTTTCTAAGAACAGATATCCTCTTTGACAACTGTAGTATAAATTTCAAATTCCACGTATCAAACACTGACATAGCACTCCTATCTACTCCATTGACAATATTCTTGTGTTATCAATTGTCCCAAAAATGTTTTTTATAACAATGATTTTTTTTTTTGGTAGGGAAGTTCTCTCTTTGATAGGGGCATGAGGCTGGCATAGCAGGACAAAGGTATACACTCCTTCTCTAAGCCTCTTTAGGATCTTTATTGGTAGGGGAACTCAGATGCTCGTTTGTTTGGTTTATTTTGGTTTCATTCTTAGTCCCTATCCTCCTTAAAGAGTATAAAAATTAATCAGCAGGAAATACCCACGTGCTAAGAGATCTATAATAGTCGGAAAGATTTGACTTGACAAGATGCAGTTTTAGCAAGGGGAAATTTGGCTCCCTCCCCACACTGTCCCCTCCCCAACTGCCCTTCCCCATCAGCCTCAGCTTAGGAGTGAAAATGAACTATAGTGCTTTTCTATTCCTTTTGATCTTTTGGAGGGAAGGTGGGTATCTGGGAGAATAATAAATACTTGAACGGGCAAAAGTAAATTTGGGAAAAAAAAATAGGGAGCTGGTCTCCTATGGTAATTCTAGTCCTTTACTGAGAATAAGAGTTTCTACAAGACTTTCTCTCAAGGAAAAAGTGACACTGTATTTGTCTTTTTACTATTCTTTTTGGTGACTTGGAACTAATTTCTGTTTAAAAGTCGGTTGATGTCAACCTTCCCCCCTGATTCCCCATATGTGAACCGATTACAGAACAGCTTCCCTGGTCATCTTGCAGTACTGCAGGATCCACATATTATTCCACAGCAACAAGGAGTGAATGAGAGGGCAGGAGAATGGGAAAAGAGTGAGAAAGGATCTTGGCCTTGGGTGAGGGGTGGGTAATGTGGAGAAGAGGGAGGAGAGGACCCCAAAGACTGTGCTCTCGGGGTTTTGGGGAGTTTGTTATCTCTACTGGAGCCAAGTTTCGTCTCAAAGTCAGTCCTCTGTTTCCCTTCTTCCCACCAGGCAAAATGAAGCTGACTCTGGCGCAGATCTTTTTCATGATGTTGCTGCTGCTGCTGGGCCTAGGGGTGGGCCTGGGCGTGGGACTCCAAATGGCCGCAGCTGTCCTGGAGAAAAGTGATCAGCTACTGGATGAGTTTCTGTCCAGTGACTCACAGGACAAAGCTGAGGCTACCAAGGAGGGACTAGACAGCCGAGGCGTAGAAACTCTGCTGGTTAGCAAGAAAGAAGTGGTGCAACCAGAAGACACCATCATCAATGAGGATGAAGTTGGAGGAGACAGGATGCTCAGAGCTGAGGTTCTTTTACAGAGCAACAAACACTATCTTAGATCTGACGTGATGGACAGGGAATGCAATGCCCTGATGGCGCCGAATTTGAAGTCAAAAGACCACCCTTGCATACCCCAGTACATATTTATCCATGAGGAACTAGATGCAGTCAAAGCTGTCTGTGAGAGTCCTGCTGTTCCCTGTGATCTCAAGGGAGGCAAATGCCACAAAAGCCCCCGTCCTTTTGATCTGACATTCTGCAAGTTATCCAAATCAGGCCAAATGATTCCTCACTGTAATTATGTAACTTTTATTCTTGAAAAGTACATTCTTATGTCCTGTAGTGACATGAAAGTCCAGATAACATCTAAATCATGAAGTCACTTTTCTTCACCTTCTCACTTTTGTCTTCCTTTCACTTCTTTTCCTTACTGTTCTCATCCTTAAGTATTCTGCAGGAGAAGCTGGACTATTCTGATAAATACAAAAATATAAATCTTCTTTCCCTAAGGTTCAACCAACTTGTATTTTGTTCCTGGGATTAGCGGTGGCAGAAGAGGGTGATGATGTCTGATCTCTGTAGGTTCTGTCTCTTGGGAGTCTGTCCCTTGTCCTGGAAAAAGATAAGACAGTCTCTTTTATGATCTTGGTCATTAGTCTGTTCCCTGGTCTGGAGGCCTTTAGGTGTGAAGTACAAGAGTTTAATGCATCCTTACCCATGTCCTTCCCAGCTAGCCACCATGAGCTTCTAGGGCACTCACATAAACCTCCTGGGCTCCCCAAGAAGCACTTCTCTGCTGTAGATGCAAATTAAAGTGACTCTACCTGTGACTGTATTTGAAAAACCATGTGGACAAAATTTCTTTTCCTGACTTCTGGCTGTAGGTGGACCACCTTGGTACGGTGCTATGGTGGTACAGACCGAGATCAAACATGTTCTGGGGCAGAGACAGCATTCATCTTCCTGACCTTTTTCAACTCTTTTCCCTCCCATCTTTTACTACCTATCATTTTGCATCTTCTCTTCCCTCCTTTGTTTCTCCCTCACCCCCAGCCACTTTCTCCTAGTCTCGTTTTCCTCTTCTTTTGGGGCTCTCCCTATTCTTTCTCTGAATCCTTTTAGAAATTCATTCAGCCAACACTGATCTCTCATGCCATGCCAGCTAAGAAGATGTTGGTCTTATAAAGAGTTTGGCATAGGGATTTAGAGGGAGGGTGGGTCAGGAGACTGATGNCCACTTTCTCCTAGTCTCGTTTTCCTCTTCTTTTGGGGCTCTCCCTATTCTTTCTCTGAATCATTTTAGAAATTCATTCAGCCAACACTGATCTCTCATGCCATGCCAGCTAAGAAGATGTTGGTCTTATAAAGAGTTTGGCATAGGGATTTAGAGGGAGGGTGGGTCAGGAGACTGATGAGAAGAGAGAACTTTTTTTTAAAACTATGTCCAATAAGTAGAATAATGCTCACATTAGGCGCTCAATAGATGTAGAATGAATGGGATTGGAGGGAATTTTATTCTCACTCAGTACCTTGTTCTGAAAAACAAGAAAGTTGGTGAAAAAATATTTTTAGCAGAAAAGGGACTGGATCTACTTAGAGGAGAAATGCTATGGAGTTGAATAAATAGAGGGTGTAAGTGGTTGCCCCAGCCTATTTCCTCTGAATTCAAATCTATCAAGAAATAGTTTAGACAGGCAGGGGTACAGAAGAGCTCTTCAAAAATGGCAATAAGGATTCACTATGTGACTTGATTTTGAGATCTCATTTCCCTAGGGTTTTTTCTGCTTTAGCCTTCTAGACAGTAACACACTCAAGGCTCAGGGACATCCATAAATGGGAGACTGGAGGAAGGGGAAGTTTGTCTTACTCTGCCTGGCTTTTCTTTTCCTGCTCTTTCATCATTTAGTCCCTAATTTCCCTCATCCTTCCTGTTCTTACAGGCAAGCAACCACTTAAATGCTTTGCTTCCAGTCTCTGCTCAGATTCCCCTATTTCAATATTTCCCTTTATACCTTTGACTCACCTCTCCTGGCAGTGACCTCTCAGGAGCAGTGTTGTTGGGTAGGAAGTGTGTCTACAGCCGTGGGCTGCCCTGACATTTCAGAGACGAGCTGAGGAGTGGCAAGAGGCAAGGACCTGGACAAGGCAGATTTTTACCCTTCCTGATGGAGGATCTCTTTCAGGAGAAATAGACAAAAGATGATTTAAGACAAGGGAGAAAAAAAAAGAAGTGAGGTGTGAGAGAGGAAAGAAGAGTGGCTTTTAGAGAAAATCAGCCACCCAGTAGGTAAATGAAAAACACTGAAGATTGGGAATGGGATGGGAAAGATTCCAAGTTTGACATCTTGACCATAAGACAAAGGATCCATTATGTGGGGTGAACTATTAGGAGACTGGAATTGGCAAGAAACGGAAGCCAATATGTTTCCATGCACAGATGAGACTACACCCTCTCGTAGCTTCCCACCAGCTCCCCTCCTTATGCGTGCCCGCACTCCACCGAGTACCTCTATCGCCCTCTTTCGTTCTCCACCTTACACAAATCTCAGTGGTTAGGCTTTTATCTGACTATAGAGACTATTTCAGGAAGTTCAGTTCAGTTTCCTATTTCAGGAAAGCAGTTTACAAAGCCTTCTGCGGGCTCCTAGTGGCTTAAGCAGGAAAACATAGCTTGGTAGGTGTAATGGGTTGATAAGATGTGGGAACTTCACTCACCAGAAATAGAAAATTAATTTCTTTGTGGCTCAGCTGGTAAAGAATTCGCCTGCAATGTGGGAGACCTGGGCTCAATCCCTGGGTTGGGAAGATCCCCTGGAGAAGGGAAAGGCTACCCACTCCAGTATTCTGGCCTGGAGAATTCCGTGGACTGTATACTCCATGGGTTCACAAAGAGTCGGACACAACTGAGCGACTTTCACACACATAGCTCAAATGATGCTGGATTCACAGAACTTTCACAAAGTCTTCTGGCTTCAATGTATCTCCCCACTTTGCACTTCCAGGGTATATGCTTAGCCCATATAACAGACTCTCAAACCTTTTCCCAATGCTCCTAAATTCCCAAAGCTCTGAAAACTGAAAGGTTTTCTTTCAAAGTGGTTCCCAAACTCAGTGAGCTGTAAGTCTGACTGAACTGTGTTAGTATAATTATTATCTTTATTTATTCTCTATAATTATTACGGCTTCCCTGGTGGTAAAGAATCCACCTGCCAGCACAGGAGAGGCAGATCCGATCTCTGGACCAGGAAAATCCCCTGGTGAAGGAAATGGCAGTCCACTCCAGTTCTCTTGCCTGGGAAATCCCACGGACTGAAGAGCCTGGTGGGCTGCAGTCCGCGGGGTCGCTAAGAGTCAGACACGACTTACCAGCTAAACAATGATTATTACACATTTCACTGAGGAAATACCGAAACGTCTGATTATGAATACTGCCTCAGATAAACTCTTCTAGCGATGCATAAGTGATATATCTTATATACCCACACAATGTTGCTTTTTAAAATCCTAAAAATTCTGTTTCAAAATGTACTGGCCCTAAAAGTTTCAGGTAAGGGATTGGGACCTATATATACTATTTAGTTAGCCCTTAATTAATTTGAGTATTTAGTGAGACCGTGAGCATTTTTGTGAAGACAACTCTGTTATAAATTTCTTTTAATTTTCAATACATTTATTGATCAATGGTTACCTGCTTACTGATTATTCAGTACCTCCTCAGAAGTTATAGAAATTGTATTAAATATAGACTCATGTAAGACAAGCAAGTTTTCTGAGTTCTATCAAATATTGCACATGCAAATAAAAAGAGCTGAGCGGCTTAATTCGTGTTCCTGAGGACTCTATGTGAATTTTTTAAGACAAGCAGGAAAGAAACTACCGCTGTATGCTAGGCACTGTACACTAGGTGCTGTCTATGCTTGGTTTTATGTAGGTCTTGAAAGGAGGTGCTATTTTATTAGTTCCATTTTGCAGGTAATAAGCAACAGTCTCAGAGAGTCCAAGTTTACCTGAACGAAGGTCACCCAACTCATAAATGGCTGATCTGTACTTTGAATGGAGGATTCTTGCTTATAGAGATGCTGAAATGGTTTGGGAGGTGCTGGGTTAAACAGAATTAAGTAGGTTTCTTTTATGCAGTTGGCATAACCTTTAATATTAACATGCCTTATGAAGAATTGATGCTTTTGAACTGTGANTTCACTTTCACTTTTCTCTTTCATGCATTGGAGAAGGAAATGGCAACCCACTCCAGTATTCTTGCCTGGAGAATCCCAGGGATGGGAGCCTGGTGGGCTGCCGTCTATGGGGTCACACAGAGTCCGACACTACTGAAGTGACTTAGCAGCAGCAGCATCACTATACCTCATTTACATAATTATCTTTTCCAGTAGTTAAAAATGTTATTGCTTAATATGTACTATAGCATGGAAAATATGCCACAACATAAAAATTCCATACTGAACTCACTTTTTAGAGTGAGAGTGCAGAAAGGGGAAAGGGAGAAACAGTGACTGAGACAATTCTCTTATGTATGTTCAGCAGCATCTAAGGGAAACTGTGGAGGTCAGGCAAAAATATTCTCCTACTGACTAGTATGTGCTTCAGTTTCCTTACTGAACTCAATAGGATTAACTGATTTCTAATGCTCCAAGACCTACTCTTTTTTTTAACATCCTCTCTGTATTTTCTAACTGATGCTTGTCATTTGTTATAATGAATATAGATAGATATATTTTTATCAGGATTGAATATTGTAAAAGGTATGATTCATGTATGTCATTAACAGAAAAGTAAATACTGAAGAGTACAAAATGTTCTGAGCTTGTATAATGGAATCTAAAAGATGTTCATATGTTTAAAAAATAAATTCATCTTCTATTTTCAAACTGTTTTGCAACAAGCTCAGACTGTTTTGGAAGCTATTTTCTCGTCTACCAATATAGGACAAGGTTACAATGACCAGAAAGTCAAAGGATATAGATAATTTGATCATTATGGTGGTTTTTCATGAAATTTTGCATTTACAACAGAGAGTACAGATCCAGGTGAACTGGAGAAAGAGAAAAAGACAGAGACAGATAGATAGAAAAAGAAATAGATAAAGAAAGAGGGAGAAAGAAGCTCTGCAAGGAAAAACTTAATTTGTGTGAGTGGCTGGCCTACTGGTGTTATAAAAGTAAACCAGTCTATAATAATTTTAACTAAAATTTTTAACCATAACTATGGTCGTAAAAAAAAAAAACTGTAGATAAATTTTGACACAATGTTGATAACTGGGTGCTCTATTGTCCATAATCATGCCATCCAAAAAACAGTTTTATATAAACAGAATGAAATATTTATTTGATTAAAAAGTATAGTATCAGAAATCTTAAAAAACAATAATACTGGTGTATCAACCCATTGGGCTTCCCTGGTGACTCATAGGTAAAGAATTCACCTGCCAATCCAGAAGATACAGGAGACTCAGGTTCAATCTCTGGCTCGAGAAGATCTCCTGGAAAAGGAAATGGCAACCCATTCCAGTATTGTTGTCTAGGAAATCCCATGGATAGAAGAGCCTGGTGGACTACAGTCCATGAGGTCATGAAAAGTCAGACAGGACTTAGCAACTAAGTATGTGCACACACACCAACTCATTAGTTAATCTTCTTTCAATAATATTTTTCATAGAAGAAAGTTATTGTGTATTTCCTGAAAAAATGAAAATAAATCTAATTTAAATGACCTATAGGTATATATACTTTCAACTCACCAATTTTCCCTGGAATAATTATGATTATATATATATGTATATATTAAAAGAGATCAATATTTTAAACAAAATAAAAATTTTACTTAAAAGTCTGCTTTACAGAAATAGTCACCCCTCAATGCAATTATCATGTGAAACATGGAGGAAAAGTAATCAGTCCCACCAGGCTCCTCTGACTATGGGATTCTCCAGGTAAGGATACTGGTGTGGGTTGCCATGCCCTTCTCCAGGTGATCCTTCCAGCCCAGGGATCAAACCCAGGTTTTCCATATTGCTAACTAATTTTAAGTATCCACCCAGGGAGAAAATGAGAATGCAAATATGTGTAAGCCAGGATTTGTAATGTATTTATTTTTTATTTAAACATTTAATAAGAGCTTTTCAAAAAGAAATTATGTGACAGAAGTATGTAAAAGGAATTATTTCCTGGCTTAGAGAGAGGAAGCAGGAAGAGGATAATTGAAAAGTCCTCCTAAGCCTGCGTAAACAACAGATTCCCTGAGGATGACACTTGGACCAGCTTTACATGGTATATTATAAAGATGCTACCTAAAAGTCTGTTTTACAGAAATAGCTGTCCCTCAATGCCATTTTCACAGGAAACATAGAGAAAAAATAAGCAATCCTTAGTAATAGAACAGTACTTGTTCTGTCTTCAAAACAAGGTTTTGTAACAGTCAAGGTTCAGTGTAGCTGAAGACACTGATACACATAAGTAAGACTATCATTGAGCTCATACTGTATTCATTCAAAGGTGAAAAGAACTGAGAGGAAATGTGAATCCTGCTTTTCAAAACAACCCTGGTGTTAAAAATATGCAGAATGCTTGAATTAGCTCTACACATGCAAAATCATTTGAGGAAAATACAGAAAAGGAATTCATCTCATTTTGGGCAAATTGACCAACTCTGAGGTGAAATACCAAATAAGCCAACATAAATTGTTTGTGCTTCATGAGTGCCAAGGACTGTCAAGAAACTCATGTCTAACTAATCTTGAAGTATTCACCCAGGGAGAAAATGGGAATGCAAATATGGGTAAACCAGGATTTATAATATATTTTTTTTTATTTAAGCATATGATAAGATTTTTTTTTCAAAAAGAAATTATGTGACAGAAATATGTAAAAGGAATTATTTCCTGGCTTAGAGAGAGGAAGCAGGAAGAGGAAAAGTGGAAAGTCTTCCTAAACCTGCGTAAACAACGGATTCCCTAAGGATGACACTTGGACCAGCTTTACGCGGTATTTTATAAAGATTTCCAGTCTTTCAAATAATATTAAAGTTTCCATGGACTCAAATGTCATTTTGATGGATAGAAAGCAGCCTTAATGTAAAAAAATATGAGTGGATAGAAAAATAGTAACTGATTTGTAACCTTCTATGTTTGATATGTTTGTCAAATTTATTCCGAAATCTACTTACAATGAATTAGATTCCAAAGAAAGAGCTAAACCAAAGAACTACATTTTAAAGTCAATGTAAATTTCCAACTGTTGACCAAAACCATCAGGGTGGAGTGTTGACTAAATGACTGTAGGTGAAAAATAAATAATGCTGGCCATTGTAAAAACAATTTATTAAAAGAAAAACAAAGAGAGAATGCAGTATAGCTTAGAACCAAAACCATCACCTTATGGACGACAGAAATTTAAGGAGTTAGTTCTACCTAGAGAAGAAAGTTAAAGCCACATAGGAATGCTGTTTGCTCTTGGTTTTGCTGTTGCTCTTATTGTTCATGGTGGTAGCAGTGTTTGGTGGGGTAACTATTATTATTATTCATCTTTTTTTGGAATCCTACAACCCAAACAGGTGACCTGATAAAACAATATTTGGGCTTCCCCGGTGATTCAACTGCAATACGGGAGACCTGGGTTTGATCCCTGGGTTGGGAAGATCCCCTGGAGAAGGGAATGACTACCCACTCCAATATTCTGGCCTGGAGAATTCCATGGACTGTATAGTCCACAGAGTCACAAAGAGTCAGACACTATTTACTGTAGGTCAAATAATTTTGAGTTAAATTTTTGCTGATGAAGAATCTCCTGTTCCATGAACTCTCACACTCTGTGCTCACGAGAAGATATCAGTGACAGATTAGACCAGCTCGTCACTAGATGTCAGATAAAAATATTTCTCCTTTATTTTGGTATGCTATTATTTGTCTTCATTTCTACTTGGCTCTTCTGACTTGCCTTCCAAAATGAAATTAGGGTTTGACTGTAAAGAAAAGAATTATGGAGCCCTGATTTCATATTTCAGATAACATGAAGACTTAGAATAAAGAGAGAAATTAGTTTACCACGGAGTATGACACCATCTCTCTAACTAGTAGTTCAGTAATTTGCTTGGTTTTGTCTTTAACTTATATATCTCCTCTGTGACACCGAGGCAGCTATAAGAAGCTAGTTGAGGATTCCAAGAATTAAGATTTCATCCATCTCAAATACAGTTTTATCTCCTTAGAAATAAGAGACAAGTGAAAAAAAATTTCTGCTGCAAAGGGCATTCTAAGATTAAATGATAGAAGACTATATTGGTTCTGATGTGGTAAATATAAGATGCTAAGGGGAAAAATTCAACCTCTAGGAGATTTTGAAGGCCAAAACAGTTTTAAACAATAACAAATGTCATAACAATGTAAGTCAATTTCATTCAATTCAAAGGCAAGATCTGAAGGAACTGCCATAGTGAGTCAGCATCTACCTAAAGAGAGCTGTTTGGTAATGGTGGTTCACTTCATTGTCAGTTTTGTGGCCTGTGGCCATTTGTAATTGTGTTCTTGATTGACAGTGGTTGGATTGAAAATCAGATTGGAAATTAATGAACTCAATATAGGAAATCCACTCTTGCTTTTAAAAATCACTTAATCAATTACAATCACTGCATATTCTCATCACTCATGACTTAATCCCTGGAAACTTCCTAAATACTGATGTAAAAATAAATAACTATTTTAGAGATACTGAATATTTCTTGATAATTCCTGAATTCAAGAAGTTATAACTCAAATGAGGAGACAAGATTAATACATCTGATATGGTAACAAATTAATTGTACATTAATTCTGCTCTGAGATAGAACAAATGACAGCAGACCAGAAAATGATGCTGCAAAGATTTTTTCTAGACTGAAAGTAAAAGAATAAAAAAGGGGAAAAATGTAGATTTCTTCAACTCAACACTGACTATGGATTTCCCTGGTGGCTCAGATGATTAAGAATCTGCCTACAGTGCCAGAGACCCAGGTTCAATCCTTGGGTTAGGAAGATTCCCCTGGAGGAGAGCATGGTAACCAACTCCAATATTATTGCCTGGAGAATTCCATGCACAGAGGAGCCTGGTGGGCTACAGTCCACAGGGTTGCAAAGAGCCAGACACAACTGAGTGACTAATACTTTCACTTTCATTAGTGAGAACGCTACAATTTTCTAGGTAAAGGGGATAATTAATCATAAGTATACTTGGGTATATTATGTATGAAAGTAAAGGTCAAGTGATCGAACCATCGGAAGTACAGAGAGAGCTCATTTAAGTCTTAGGAAAAATAAACAAAACTGAATTTTCTTTCTTTTTTTTTTCTGTAAATGGAATAATTAAGATCTAGTCTGTTAGCAGGCTTGATGATTATAATGCAATATTGTCTATTTTGCTATACTGTGATTAGATCTCTGGGACTTATTTGCTACTAGTTTTAAATTTCTGCCCTTAACATAAGACAGGTACATTGAACTATCACTACAACGGCTATCATATTACAATATATAAACAGATCAAATCAACATGCTATAGACCTTGAATTTACATGATGCTGTTGGTGGACTATAGCCCATGGAGTCTCAAAGAGTCAGACAACAATTTAGTGACTAAACAACAACAATGTATGTCAAATAATTTTCAATAAAAACAGAAAACAGAACTCAAATGCCACTAACAGGACAAGTTTGCTCTCTCTCTCATTCTTTCTCGCGCTCTCTATCTCTCCTCAATTTCAGGTAAAGTTAGAAAAAGAAATTTAGGATCAGACTAGCCTAACTTAAATGAAGTGCCTACCCTCATCTGGCAAATAAAATGACCCCTCTCTCCCTGCCAATGGGTGGAGGCAAGTAAAACATTATTCTATGAAGCAGGTTTCAAAAAAAAAAAAAAAGNGGTAAAGTTAGAAAAAGAAATTTAGGATCAGACTAGCCTAACTTAAATGAAGTGCCTACCCTCATCTGGCAAATAAAATGACCCCCCTCTCTCCCTGCCAATGGGTGGAGGCAAGTAAAACATTATTCTATGAAGCAGGTTTCAAAAGAAAAAAAAAGGCATGCAAGAGGAAGTTAAGCATTCTCAGTAAATAAATGAATAATACAATTGTCCAACTTTAGGGAATAACAAAATCTATCAAATTAAACATTCTAGTCAATTATAGAGCATATAGATGGTATAAGTATTAAAATGTCAAAAGCACATATATCTTCAGTTTTAAAGAGGCATCCACACCAAAGTTTCAGAAACACTAAGAATATTCAAGGAAACAATGAGGAAATAAGACCTGAACTCTAACTCATGGAAAATAGTAAACTTTACCAGTTGACCTGAAAGAGTAGGTAAATGTACACACACAAAAGTCAAACCAACAAATAGCAACAAATACAGAAAAAAGTACATTTTATTCAAGAGGCATTGAAAAAATTTTCAGAACTTATTGCTCCTTTATTTTTAAAAATAAATAAATAAAAATAAAGCATTCACATTCCAGATGTGTGCTGTGTTTAGTCCCTCAGTCATATCTGACTCTCTGAGACCCCATGGAATATAGCCCACCAGGCTTCTCTGTCCATGGTGTTCTCCAGGCAAGAATACTGGAGTGGGTTGCCATTTCCTTCTTCAGGGGATCTTCCCAACCCAGGAATCGAACCCAGGTCTCCCACACTGCAGGGGATTCTTTACCGTTTGTGCCACCAGGACCTTGATAATATCATTCACGCTGTGCTGTGCTTTGCTTAGTCACTCGGTCTTGTCCAACTCTTTGAGGCCCTGTAGACTGGCTCGTCTACCCATGGGGATCCTCCACGCATGAATATTGGAGTGGGTTGCCATCCCTCCTCCAGGGGATCTTCCCAACTCAGGGATCGAACCCAGGTCTCCTGCATTGCCAGAAGATTTTTTTAATCATTTGAGCCACCAGGGAAGCCTGAGAATACTGGAGTGGGTAGCCTATCCCATCCCAGGAGATCTTCCGGACCCAGGATCGAACCAGGGTCTCCTGCACTGTAGGTGGATTCTTTACCTCCCAGCTACGAGGGAAGCCCAATATACTTCATAGCTAAGAGCCATTCCCAGTGGAAAATAGAGGCAGTATATTTGAAATTAAAAGGTGGTGCTCTATTTACTTGTTTGGTATAGTAATTTTCTTGGGTTGTCAAATTTGATTACTAAAAAAAATACCACCTATTATAGAAGTGAATTGAAATAAAATTGGTACAATTATTAAAGTGGATGAAGTATTATTATTTAGAAAAAAATTACTAACAGAAAGATGTCATATATTAAGCTGCTTTTTTTTCTTAAACACTAGAAATTTTAAATCTCCTCAAATGTAGCACCTTCTTAGGTGAGAATTTTCCAAGAAATATTCTGTTTTTCAGTGTAAAATCTGTGCAGATGTCAAACATCTGATGGTGAAAAAGCAAGATTATATTTAGCTTTAACTCAGACTTTTTTGGAGAAGTGGATTTATGTTTACTTTACAAAGGCATATGTTCATTTTGAGTGTTAGTGTGTTGATGAGAAGAGAAGAGAAATATTTTAAGGTAACAATTATAAAGGCAAGAGGAATAAAAATAAATAACATTTGTTACTGAAATCTCAAAGATTACTTAATCCAAACAAGTTAATATTCATGAAACTCTATTTTCTAGTAGTTCAGTTCAGTCCAGTCGCTCAGTCGTGTCGGACTCTTTGCGACCCCATGAATCGCAGCACGCCAGGCCTCCCTGTCCATCACCATCTCCCGGAGTTCACGCTCTATAAAATGGAAAGTGTCTAAAATAGATGCTTATTAGAGTGGCTATGTTAGTGTCGACATAGTGTGTTCCCACTCTAATATAATGTTTCCCATTTCGACCGAGAGTCTAGTAAAAAATATTATAAAATTAAAAATAATCAAGTTTAACTCAGAGTATATATTTCTGCACTGTATATGCAGCTAGATCATTTAAGGGTTATGCACTCTGTTATAAAAATCTTTTCATTTCTGTTTAGTTCCTAACTAGCAGCATCAGCAGCAGTAGCCAATGAGTAAACTATATGCAGAGTACACCATGAGAAATGCTGGGCTGGAAGAAGCACAAGCTGGAATCAANGACACAACTGAGCACACAGGTTTCAGCAGCTTCTAGAACTAGTGTTTCTAGCTGAGAGACGTTGTTACAGGCTTTTCTAAGCCCTTCACCTGACTTTGTTCATCTAATACACTTGTCATGGGGACTACCCTAAAGATTCATATCTAGGTAAGATTATAAAGTAATCTACTCAGATTATTAACTAATTCATATAGCAAGGGAGAAAAGAGTCAACTCAGTTCTTGCTTCTCAGAACTTCAGGTTCCTTATTTGTAAAATGAGATCATGATAGTACCTACTTCAGGGTTGTTATGAGAATGCTATGAGATTAAATGGCCTTTAAGAGAGCTCCATGAATGGCAGCTGCTTTTGGTGGTGATGTTGCTGGGCTCACTGCTCATGGAAAGCATAAGCATTTTGACAACATTCTTCTGGAAGCAGCGCTGTGATACAATATGCAATACCATTAGCTCCAGTTTCCGTTTTGATCACATTGGCTAGGATGTGAATATGTGGCGTCTTGTAGAACTCCTCAGATTCCATCCCTTGGTGGCCATTTAATTTACATACTTGGGGCCAGTGCAGTCCTCAGACCTGAGTGAACAGGATCCTGATCTGGAGCCTAGCCCCTCAGGGGTCCCCTACACTTTGAAGTGCCTTTTTCTTAGGAAGCTCTCCTCCGGTGTCTGGGACTGACTGGGGCCAGCAGAGCCATCTGAATCAGGTACTGTGAGCTTGGACTGGGACTTCTGTGGTCTCGAGTCCCATTTCTCCCCTTCAGGACACTGCTCCCTTACCCCATGTGCGGAGCCAACCAGCTGCCCTGTAAAAGTTCACCTATGGACCCTGAAGCTAGGCCCTGTTTCCAGGAGGGTGCCTGGTAAGTGGACAGTTCCTTCTGGCTGGTGTGGTATTTCTTTTGTGGGATCACACAGCAGTGGGTCACCAGAATGGTGCTGACAAATTGATTTTTCGTGACTCAAATATATCCCGGACACAGAATGAATTTAGGACTCTGGGTTACCGATGGTCACTATCCACCCTTGGAATTGAGTGCATATTTATAAGGCTTCCCCAGGACCCATGTTCATACTGCTCTGCTTCTTCTAGCCTACAGCAGTTGAGGACGAGGGGCAACGTAGCATGCCTCGCTACACTGTGAGTTCTCCACTGCTGGCACCCAGGGTGGAGCACTTCAGATCAATGCCCTCTCTTGCCTCTGATTGACAGGTGATGGCATATTCTCTTAACCTATGCAAGATGAAGTATGGTCATTCCTTGTGTGAATGGCGTAGCTCTTTTGCTCTGCTCATGGACCCTTGCCTGTCCTCCTAGATGGTGGCAAGTGTGTGGAAGGCAGGAGTATGGTGCGGTCAGTTATGAAAGAGGTGGCATTCTAGGAATGTGGTCATCGTGGCCTAAAGAGTTCACAAAAATTGTACATCTGAAACTAATATGCTATTGTAAGTCAATTGTGCTCCGATTAAAAAAAAAAAGAAAAGAAAACTTTATAAATTCTTAAGTCAGTTCTCAAAAAAAAAAAAAAAGCAGTTCAGGAGAAGATATGGTTAGATGTGTTGTTTTATGTTTACACTATAAAACTCCGGATGGCAAATTTCACATGGCCAGAAATTTATTCTCATTTTCCTGTCTACTCTTGGTGCTGTGGTCTGAATACGTATCCCCTCCAGAATCACATGTTGGAATCCTGATGCCCCATGTGATGGTGTGAGCAGGTGGGACCTTTGGGAGGGAATTAGGACACGGAGCCTTATAAATGGGGTTAATGGTTCTACAAAAGAGATCCCCCAGAGCTCCCTTGCCACTTCTGCGCTGACCATGCTGGCACCCTGATCTTGGACTTCCAGCCTCCAGAACTGTGAGAAACAAATTTCTATCATTCATAAGATACCCAGTCTGTGGTATTTTGTCATAACAATATAAGCTGGACTAAGTAAGACACTGCCTACGTTTGTGGTCATTATCAAGCAGAGTAACAAAGTAACCTTTGATAGAGTCACTGGAGCTGGTATTCACAGGCACCACAGTGAATGATTCGGTATCTCACGATACAGCTGGTGTGAAATAAGTGGCATTATGGAAACTGCAGAAAGAGGAAGATCTGTACGATTCCAGACAGCTTTTGAAGAGTTGTGGCATTGTGCTACCTTTTTCATGTGGTGAGAGATAATGAAATTATCCAGTAATAATGCCTCTGACAATAAATAACATGAACAAATATCTCTTAGATGCAGTAGGAAGAGATGGTGCCCGGATAGTAACAAAAGTCTGTACGTGCACTGATTGGACAATAAGCAAATAAGCAGGTAGCTAGTAGTAGTTTCTTAGTAGGACTAAGTAGTAGTCTTCTACCCATAATTCTAAGTCATCAGTGATAAGTCACTGTACTTCACTTGGGTCTGTGACTTTTATAATATATTTAAAAGTCAAATTGTTTACATAGACAGGGGGCACATTAGTCATCACTCTTCAAAAAAAAAAAAAATATTGGCCAGGGCCACACACCCTAGAGACAGTTCTGCTACGGTCAAATAAGGTACCATCTCTGTATCATGTCCTTGCCTGGCTCTTGACTCTAACTCTGCCCCACTCTGGAAGTATAAGTTGAACTTATACTTCCATTACCAGAGTACATAATGGACCCACCTGTCTATATCCTTTGCATAACTTGATACTATTTTATTTTAATCCCTGATAGTTTATAGGCAAAGTGAGGCATCTCATTATTGTTGAACTTCGCATACCTTTTATTAAACAGGCCACACCTAAACCAGTTCTTAGTGACTCAGCATCTCCTCTTCCCAGAGATTCTCTCCACTTCCTGATACAAACTCTCATAAACTTTCTTTTTGCATATAGATTCTGTTACTCTGTAAACATAAAACCCTTTAAATTTAAATGGATTATTCATAATGGCTGCATAGTATCATCAATCACACCTTCAGGGTGCTGAATCTGGCTTCATTTAGGAAGATACACAGAGGAAACATGTTTCAGAAATTTCTCCTAGAGGAAAATTACACCACCAAGCTCAGGTTGTGCAAGCGCCATGGAGAGCCCATCATTCACCCGGCTTCAGTCTTGCCACCTGCCCCTCAGTGGACAAGGCCATCATCAGTGTTTACCACCCTTGAGCTCATCTGTACCAGCCTCAACAAGCTATCCCCATAGTCAGGCATCTTCTCACTCACTGGCTCCTCTTTTGTAATCTGTTTTGCCTAGCTTAGTCATCTCAACTACTTTTGAAGCAACTCTTTTAGTGTTAATCCTAAAATGGAAAATATTTAGTTAAAGTCTCAAGACAAGAATAAAAAAAAAAAAAAAGTCAATTGTAAGATGGGAACTTTCTCCCTTGGCAGGCCCTGTTTAATGAGAATAAAATTTGAACAGGCAGCAACACATCCAGAGATAATAAAGTATCCTCCTAATGACTTGTGTAATGCCCTGGTTCTACAGTTCTTTCATCTTTGCTGTTGTGGTCACTTAAATCCATCTTCTGAAATTCTAGGACCAAATCAACTGCCTAAGAGAGGTGTTATAGGAGGCGGGCTCAGCAAAAGATGAATGTTATCTCAGAACACATTTACA
Organism: Oreotragus oreotragus; assembly: GCA_006410675.1. Taxonomy (NCBI): domain Eukaryota; kingdom Metazoa; phylum Chordata; class Mammalia; order Artiodactyla; family Bovidae; genus Oreotragus; species Oreotragus oreotragus. The sequence continues at coordinate 313,703 of SJYX01002613.1, forward strand.
TTGTAGTAAAATAGATGTAAACATAAGACTTGCCACTTTAATCATTTTTAAAGTATACAATCAGTGGTGTTAATTACATTCACAATGTTGTACAATCACCACTACCATCCATTTCTAAACCTTTTTTTAAAATCATATCAAATAGAAACTCTGTCACTCAGGTCACAATTTGTATTTATCAAAATAGTACATGCCCACAATTAAAAGCTACAGTCTCTCTCCCCATGATTTTCCAACTTTCCAGTCCAAGTCCAAGTGTGGCTAAGAGGCACCATTTCCAGATCTTGCCTCACTATCTCTGGAAAAGTCTTCTTTCTCTACTTAATCCATCAAGTGGCTAAGCAGGTTAAGGTTTAGTTCAAATATACTTTACTCCCTTCTCCTTTTCCTCCTAATATAACTATATTTTAGTTTCTCTTTTGCTTACCTTTCTAACCTAATAATACACTAACTTTCTTAGTATCTGGTTCAGCTATGTGATGTATATTTTAAGTTCCAGTTTTGCGAGATGAGGATTTTAACATCTTTATCTTTCCCTTCCTTCTCTTTTTCTGCTGTCTCCCAAATTCAGTAATTTCTCCTTTAGTCTTACACTGTCATGATTATTCATTATTAAGATTTCATTCTGTAATCAAAATTAAAGTTTAGGTTCATGTACTCTAACACTAAAAATCAACGCAAAGTATTTACATTATTTTGACTACACAAATAGTCTGAACTGAACTGGACTGACTACGCAAATAATGTTTCTGAAGATTCAGAAACAGCAGACTTTAAAAAACATTTTGTACCTCTTGAAGTTTATTTTTGTCTTTTTTATTTGTTACACAGTTTCTGCAAGCTGTAGACCTCAGGTTGACCCATCCTCTCAATCAAATTGTTTTCTATGAAGTACTTCCTCTCTTTAGAGACTTCTCTTCTGGAACCACTGACCCAGTAGGTCTGTACTTCACCTGATATCCTGCACCCCTCTTGTCTGGATGCCATGTCATTGTTCCTTGGTCTGATCACTGTTCAGTTGCTCAGTCGTGTCTGACTCTTAGTAACCCCATGGACTGCAGCACGCTAGGTTTCCCTGTCCTTCACTATCTCTTGGAGCTTGCTCAAACTCATGTCTATTGAGTCGGTGATGCCATCCAACCATTTCGTTCTCTGTTGCCCCCTTCTTCTCCTCCTATCTTCAATCTTTCCCAGCATCAGGGTCTTTTCTAATGAGTCGGCTCTTGGCATCAGGTGGCCAGAGTATTGGAGCTTCAGCTGCAGCATCTGTCATCCCAATGAATATTCAAAGTTGATTTCCTTTAGGGTTGACTGATTTGATCTCCTTGCTGTCCGAGGGACTCTCACGAATCTTTTCCAACACCACAGTTCTTCAGGGCTCAGCCTTTTCTATGATCCAACTCTCACATCCATTCATGGCTACTGGAAAAAGTATAGCTTTCAATATATGGACCTTTGTGGGCAAAGTGATGTCTCTGCTTTTTAATATGCTGTCTAGGTTTGTTATAGCTTTTCTTCCAAGGAGTAAGCGTCTTTTAATTTCATGGCTGCACTCACCATCTGCAGTGATTTTGGAGCCTAAGAAAATAAAGTCTGTCACTGTTTCCATTGTTTCCACATCTATTTGCCATGAAGTGATGGGACTGGATGCCATGAGCTTAGCTTTTTGAATGTAAGCCAGCTTTTTCACTCTCTTCTTTTACCTTCATCAAGAGGCTCTTAAGTTCCTTTTTGCTTTCTGCCATAAGGGTGGTGTCATCTGCATATTTGAGGTTACTGATATTTCTCCCAGCAATCTTGATTCCAATTTGTGCTTCATCCAGCCTGGCATTTCACATGACGTACTCTGCACAGAAGTTAAATAAACAGAATGACAATATACAGTTCCCAATTTGTAACCAGTCCATTGTTCCACGTGTGGTTCTTACTGTTGCTTCTTGACTTGCATACAGGTTACTCAGGAGACAGACAAGTTGGTCTGGTATTCTCAACTCTTTAAGAATTTTCCAGTTTGTTGTGATCCACACAGACAAAGGATTTAGTGAAGCAGAAGTAGAAGCAGATGCTTTTCTGGAATTCTCTTGCTTTTACTGTGATACAGTGAATGTTTGATCTCTGGTTCCTCTGCCTTTTCTAAATCTAGCTTGTACATCTGGAAGTTCTTGGTTCACACATTGTAGAAGTCTAGCTTGAAGGATTTTGAGAATTACCTTGCTAGCATGTGAAATGAGAGCAATTGTGGGGTAGTTTGAACATTCCTTGGCGTTGTCTTTCTTTGGGATTGGGATGAAAACTGACCTTTTCCAGTCCTGTGGCCACTGCTGAGTTTTCCAAATTTGCTGACATATTGAGTGCAGCACTTTCACAGCATCATCTTTTAGGATTTGAAATAGCTCAGTTGGAATTTCATCACCTCCACTAACTTTGTTTATAGTGATGCTTCCTAAGGCCAATTTGGCTTCACACTCCAGAATGTCTAGGAGTGACAATTCACCTAATGGCTCTGGGTGAGTGATCACACCATCGTGGTTATCCAGGTAATTAAACTTGTAGTTCTTCTGTATATTCTTGTTGGATTCTATTGCCAAGTAAATTCATAATACATTGTGCTTTGGAGGTGCATTTTGTGAGTTCTTGAATACTGGAAAATGTATTTATTCTATTCTCAGATGTGATGGATAATTCGCCTGGGTATGGCATTATAGACTGGTAAGAATTCCCTTGTAGCTCAGTTGGTAAACAATCTGCCTGCAGTGCAGGTGATAGGGTTTGATTTCTGGGTTGGGAAGATCCCCTGGAGAAGGAAATGGCAACCCACTCCAGTATTCTTGCCTGGAGAATCCCTACGGACACAGGAATCTGGCAGGCTACAGTCTATGAGGTCACAATAGTTGGACATGACTTAGTGACTAAACCACCACCAAGAATTTCTCAGAATTGTGAACGCTTGGCTTCATAGTCTTTTATCATCTGATGCTATTGTTGAAAAGCCTAATGCCATTTTGAGTCTTTAAGTTGTGTTTTTTTTTTTTTTTTTCTAAATTTCTTTAGCATACTTTTACAGTCTTGCTTGGAAAATCCCATGGGTAGAGGAGCCTGGTGGGCTACTGTCTATGGGGTCACACAGAGTCAGACAGGACTGAGCGACTAACACTTTCACTTTTAGGATCTTTTAATGACTGTGTCCTCAATTTTCACATTGATATGCTTAAGTATAGTATTGATATGCTTAAGTCATTGTGTCTTGTTCTGGAGCATGATGGTGTGGTCAGTCACCTAGAGCCAGACATCCTGGAATGTGAAGTCAAGTGAGCCTTGGGAAACATCACTACAAACAAAGCTACTGGAGGTGATGGAATTCCAATTGAGCTATTTCAAACCCTAAAAGATGATGCTGTGAAAGTGCTGCACTCAATATGTCAGCAAATTTGGAAAACTCAGCAGTGGCCACAGGACTGGAAAAGGTCAGTTTTCATTCCAATTCCAAAGAAAGGCAATGCCAAAGAATGCTCAAACTACCGCACAATTGCACTCATCTCACACGCTAGTAAAGTAATGCTCAAAATTCTCCAAGCCAGGCTTCAGCAATATGTGAACCGTGAACTCCCTGATGTTCAAGCTGGTTTTAGAACAGGCAGAGGAACCAGAGATCAAATTGCCAACATCCGCTGGATCATGGAAAAAGCAAGAGAGTTCCAGAAAAACATCTATTTCTGCTTTATTGACTATGCCAAAGCCTTTGACTGTGTGGATCACAATAAACTGTGGAAAATTCTGAAAGAGATGGGAATACCAGACCACCTAACCTGCCTCTTGAGAAATCTGTATGCAGGTCAGGAAGCAACAGTTAGAACTGGACATGGAACAACAGACTGGTTCCAAATAGGAAAAGGAGTACGTCAAGGCTGTATATTGTCACCCTGCTTATTTAACTTCTATGCAGAGTACATCATGAGAAACGCTGGACTGGAAGAAACACAAGCTGGAATCAAGATTGCTGGGAGAAATATCAATAACCTCAGATATGCAGATGACACCACCCTTATGGCAGAAAGTGAAGAAGAACTAAAGAGCCTCTTGATGAAAGTGAAAGAGGAGAGTGAAAAAGTTGGCTTAAAGCTCAACATTCAGAAAACGAAGATCATGGCATCTGGTCCCATCACTTCATGGGAAATAGATGGGGAAACAGTGGAAACAGTGTCAGACTTTATTTTGGGGGGCTCCAAAATCACTGCAGATGATGACTGCAGCCATGAAATTAAAAGACGCTTACTCCTTGGAAGGAAAGTTATGACTAGCCTAGACAGCATATTGAAAAGCAGAGACATTACTTTGCCAACAAAGGTCTGTCTAGTCAAGGCTATGGTTTTTCCAGTGGTCATGTATGGATGTGAGAGTTGGACTGTGCACCGAAAAATTGATGCTTTTGAACTGTGGTGTTGAAGAAGACTCTTGAGAATCCCTTGGACTGCAAGGAGATCCAACCAGTCCATTCTAAAGGAGATCAGTCCTGGGTGTTCATTGGAAGGACTGATGCTGAAGCTGGGCCACCTCATGGGAAGAGTTGACTCATTGGAAAAGACTCTGATGCTGGGAGGGATTGGGGCAGGAGGAGAAGGGGACGACAGAGGATGAGATGGCTGAATGGCATTACCAACTCGATGGACATGAGTTTGTGTGAACTCCGGGAGTTGGTGATGGACAGGGAGGCCTGGCGTGCTGTGATTCATAGGGTCGGAGTAGGACACGACTGAGCGACTGAACTGAACTGAAGCTGGGATGACCTAATTGAGGAAGAAGAAGCCCTGACCTGGAGGAAGTCATTGCCAGATGGAAAAAGGAGAGGAGAGAGCTCCTTCCTCTGTGGGTGGGTCTGGAAGTGACAGAGGACATGATGGGGAGGGCGAAGGTCAGCTGTGACTGGCCACCATCTGCTGCTGGTAGGTGAGGCTTCGGTGGCACTCTCAAGTAGTAACAGACCTGGATCCTGCCTCACTGTCCCCCAACCCAGCCCAGCTCTCTGTGATGAAATGTTCCCCCGGCCACTCTGGTTGGAAGCTGGAAAGGCAGAATAAAATAACAAAAATGGAGGGTGCCAGAGCCCTGAAGTCTGTGCTTGCCATCTGTGAGTTTTCTGAGTGATTCTGCTTCCAGCCTCCCCTCCAGAGGGCAACTGATATTATTTTCATAGGCAGAGCTTCTCATAACCTGGCAGCCTTCTTTGGCTGCCAGAAATGTCTCAGGGTCGAGAAGCTTCCCCAGAGATCCGATCCACTCAAGAAGGACGTTGTCTGTGGCTGCCTACTCGCGGGCGCTGGGGCAGAAATTGTTCCCGATGAGGAGCTGAGCTTGTGATGTGCTGTCTAGGGGGTGGGGTGTGATGGGGCGGGGGCGAGGGCGGCCTTATGTGTGATGTGGAGCTGGTCATTTTCCTTGGCCACATTAGCCCAACACATGAAACCTTCAATGACCCCGCATTTCTCAATGGAGAATGTTAAACTCTTTCTCCCACTTTCATCATCCTACTTAGTCTGGCCCCACCCTGCTTACGCAACTTGTTTTGTACTCATCCACCCTTAACATCTCATCCTCTGTCCAGCTGCCCTGTTGGCCCTGTTCTTAGATACCTCATCTTCTGTAGACTCTCCCAGGTCTCCTCCTTTCTGATCATTGCTTGGCACACATTTACTATACACTCTTCCAAAGCTCACTCTGGTCTCGTGTCAGTTTTGTCTCCCCTAGTTCATTTAAAAATGCATCGAGGCCAGTTCAGTTCAGTTCAGTCGCTCAGTTGTGTCCGACTCTTTGCGACCCCATGGATTGCAGCACGGCAGGCCTCCCTGTCCATCACCAACTCCCGGAGTTCACTCAGACTCACGTCCATCGAGTCAGTGATGCCATCCAGCCATCTCATCCTCGGTCGTCCCCTTCTCCTCCTGTCCCCAATCCCTCCCAGCATCAGAGTTTTTTCCAATGAGTCAACTCTTCACATGACGTGGCCAAAGTACTGGAGTTTCAGCTTTAGCATCATTCCTTCCAAGGAACACCCAGGACTGATCTCCTGTAGGATGGACTGGTTGGATCTCCTTGCAGTCCAAGGGACTCTCAAGAGTCTTCTTCAACACCACAGTTCAAAAGCATCAATTCTTCTGTGCTCAGCCTTCTTCACAGTCCAACTCTCACATCCGTACATGACCACAGGAAAAACCATAGCCTTGACTAGATGGACCTTTGCTGGCAAAGTAATGTCTCTGCTTTTCAATATGCTATCTAGGTTGGTCATAACTTTTCTTCCAAGGAGTAAGTGTCTTTTAATTTCATGACTGCAGTCACCATCTGCAGTGATTTTGGAGTCCAAAAAAATAAAGTCTGACACCGTTTCCACTGTTGCCCCATCTATTTGCCATGAAGTGATGGGACCAGATGCCATGATCTTCATTTTCTGAATGTTGAGCATTGAGCCAACTTTTTCACTCTCCACTTTCACTTTCATCAAGAGGCTTTTTAGTTCCTCTTCACTTTCTGTCATAAAGGTGGTGTCAACTGCATATCTGAGGCTATTGATATTTCTCCCGGCAATCTTGATTCCAGCCTGTGCTTCCTCCAGCCCAGCGTTTCTCATGATGTACTCTGCATAGAAGTTAAATAAACAGGGTGACAATATACAGCCTTGACGTACTCCTTTTCCTATTTGGAACCAGTCTGCTGTTCCATGTCAAGTTCTAACTGTTGCTTCCTGACCTGCACATAGATTTCTCAAGAGGCAGGTCAGGTAGTCTGGTATGCCCATCTCTTTCAGAATTTCCCACGGTTTCTTGTGATCCACATAGTCAAAGGTTTTGGCATAGTCAATAAAGCAGAAATAGATATTTTTCTGGAACTCTCTTGCTTTTTCCATGATCCAGCGGATGTTGGCAATTTGATCTCTGGTTCTGCTGCCTTTTCTAAAACCAGCTTGAACATCTGGAAGTTCACGGTTCACGTATTGCTGAAGCTTGGCTTGGAGAATTTTGAGCACTACTTACTAGAGTCCCTGCCTAATTGCTCTCTCTGAAGCCCCATATTCGTCAAAACAGACAAGGGCGAGCTTTCGCTGGGGTTCAGGTCTTGTGTCTCGGAGCTAAGACCCAACTCTTAAGAGTTGTGATCCGCATGGGGCAGGGAGGTACAGCCCGTTCCCGGAAGAGGAAGAGGAACAAGGCCGTGCTGGCGGCTGAGGGGGATGAGCAGTTCCTGGAAGTCAGAGACACGCCAGTGGAACAGCACCTGGGGTGGCCGCTCCTGCCCCTCTGGCCTTCCCTAGTCTCTTTTCCCTCCCGGCGGTAAGGTGGGGCTGGGGAGGAAACCGAGGCCTGCGGTCCTGCTGGGAAGGAAGCCACAGCGCGTCACTGTGTTGGCGCCTCCCTGGCGGCGGGGGTCCGTGTAAAGCGGGGCACTTACTGCGAGAGAGGGAGCTGTGGGAAGCTGGCTCGGTGGGCTCCCACCCCAGCACTGCACCTCCGTGGTAGGAAGCGCGTGTTGCTCTCTCTTCACATCAGCAGTTCAGCTCCTCTCAGTGGCCGGGAGGCATCAGCCAGAGGAATGACGACTCGTTCTCCCTCCCCCGGGAAGCGCCAGAGAGGGGCAGCCAGGCCAGTCCTTCTGGGGAAGCGCCCCGCCTGCCTGCTTGTTGCCCCTTCTTCAGTCTGCCCCTCCTCCTCAGGGGCCTGCTGCTCCACGCCCACGTCACTCTTCACTGTACCCAGTGGCGCCCAATCGAGGGTCAGGGCCCCCGACCCTGAGCTGCAGGACAGAACCCCACGTCCCAGTTCAGGGCCTGGTCAGGCATGCGAGTGGAGCGGGGAGGGAGACTCGGCCAGGGAAGGGGACCCTCCTGTGAACAAAAGTGCCTGCGCTTCTGACTCTCTCCCTGCGCCCTGGGTCTCCAGGGGGCCTGTGGTGGGCCTGAGCTTGGACTGCTGGCTGCAGGGTGGGTAAGGGGGGTGGGGTGGGGTGGCGATGGTGAAAATGTTCAAATCTGTTGCAAAAAAGGCACCTTGTTTTAAGATGTTTGCCCTCTGCTACTCTGCTCTGGGGCACAGCTTTCATTTCCCAGCCCTGCTTTTGGGCTCATTTGCACGAGCTTTGCACCTGAGGTGAAAGAGGTGGAAGGAAATTCTTCTGATCTTAATGGAGCTCCACTTTGTGCTCTGCAGAGCCCTTGAGCTGTTATCGCGTTCTCACAGCCCTTCACAGAAGGCGTTTCATATCCATCACTCTCAGGAGGAGACGAGCGCCGAGGGGAGGGGCTTGCTCCCACAGTGGTCCCCAAGCCCCCGCCTGCAGCCTCTCCTCTCGCTCCTGCCCTCACCCACTCCCCTCCCGGCCTGTCCCCTCACTGTTCCTTGACCTTCATGCCCTGTTGTATCCTTTTTTTTTTCTTCATTGTATCTTTTTTTAAAAAAGATATTTTTTATTGTGGTAAAAGTCACATAAATAAAACATATTATTTTCAACATATTTCACTGAACAGTTCAGTTCATATCGTGTAGCTCTCACCGTTGTCCATCTCCTGAATTTTCTATCCTCCTAAACTGAAAGTCTGTCCCCTTTAAACACTAATCCCCATTCCCCCATCCTCTCCCCCTCAGGCCCTGGTACTTACCAGTGTACTCTCTGACTATTAATTGGACTATTCTATTCTAGGTACCTCATATAATGGAGTCCAGTAGTATTTATCTGCACCTACTGTATGCTGGGAATGCATTTTTAAGGTTAACTTGTCCTACAAACAGATTGCACCTTCTTTTTTTTCCCTCCTGTGTATACAATAGATTCTTATTGGTTATCTATTTTATACATACTAGTGTATATATGTCAATCCCAGTCTCCCAAGTTATCTCCTCCCTCCTCCATTGTATCTTAAATCCTTTGCTCTAGCCAGTTGCTCTTCCTGGAACACTCTTCTACTGGATGGCCCAAAACACTCCCTGCCTAATTCTTCGTATCCTTTATGCTTTTCCACCAGTCTCCCATTCTTCACGGTGGTCCACCCTGACCACCCGATCTTCATGCTGCAACATGTACAGAAGGTATCATCCCCAGCTCTTGTGATGTCTTAATCTTGTCCCATTTCTTATCCTTCTCATCTTCTTTATGTTTTCCTATCCTCCCATCCATCAGTTGCTAAATAGTGTCTGACTCTTTGTGACCCCATGAACTTCAGCATGCTAGGCTTCCCTGTGTCCTTCACTATCTCTTGGAGTTCGCTCAAATTCATCGAGTCAATGATGCCAACCAACCACCTCATCCTGTGTTGTCTCCTTCTCCTCCTGCCCTTAGTTTTCCCAGCAGCAGGGTTTTTTTTTTTTTTTTTTTTTTCCAATGAGTCAGCACTTCGCATCAGGTGGCCAAAGTATTAGAGCTTCAACTTTAGCATCAGTCCTTCCATTGAATATTCACAGCTGATTTCTTTTAGGATCGACTGCTTTGATCTCCTTGCTGTCCAAGGGACTCTCAAGAGTCTTCTCCAGCACCACAGTTCAAAAGCGTCAATTCTTCAGCGTTCAGCCTTCTTTATGGTCCAACTCTCACATCTGTACATGACCACTGGAAAAATCATAGCTTTGACTAGATGGACCTCTGTTGGCAAAATGATATCTCTGCTTTATAATATGCTATCTAGGTTTACCATAATTTCCGTATTTATGAAATTTATCTTTTTCTGCTAGTGGCCTGTTTGTCCACTGCTGTCTCTGAAGTGCCTGGCACTGTGACTGGCAGGTGGTAGGCACTCAGTCCATGGCTGAGGAATCAGTTTAATGAAAGGTCACCCTCGCCTGGATCTAGACAGAGACAGAGCTGGATTTGAACTCTAAGGGTGTCATCTTGCTCTTCCATCTCAGAACCCAAAGCCTGTCCAGGTGGAAAGCAGGCTATTGGCTGCTCAAGAGATGCCTGTTAACTGGATTTTCCCATCAGACTGCTACTCCTCCACAGCAGGGATATCAGAGGCTGTGAACATAAGGCCTGGCCTTGTTTTTCCTTGTTGACAGGTTTGCTGGCATCCAGAGGTGGTGGCACACTCCTGGTTACAGAATACCAAGCTCTGTGGTCCTCAGGAATGTCCTGAATGATCTCTTCCAAACAACACTAGCTGCTGGGCCCATGCTGCATGCTCAAGACACAAGCTTGCAATCTCTCCAAGTCAGACACCTGTCAAATCCAGAATTGGCTCCCAGCCTTGCTCGAAGGATTTGCTCTTTAGAAAATGATGGAGGGAAACAGCTGGGGCTTGCAAGGCATGAGCTGGAGGTATCAGGGCAGCACAGAGCTAGAGAGGATGCGAGGAGAAGCCGGTGGAGGAGGGGCAGCAGGTATCTCCCGAGAGGCTGCTCTCTGGGCAGAAAGACAGCTGAGCCTAGAGGGCTGAGATGAGACAGTGGTTTTGTCATTTTTGTTTTTAATGAGGGTCTGGGGATGGAGACTATGAAGAAACTCTATAACATGAGGATAGACTTGCGTCAGTTGGGGTCCACTGGCTTAAAGGATGAAGACATCTTCCTGCTCATTTCATAATCAGTTTCTTCAGAATAGATTCTCCCCTGAACTCCATTTACCTGGTCCTTTTACTTGTTATGCTGTGGTTCTGGCTTCTATTTTCTTTTTTCTTGTTTTTGTTCCTGTTATTGGCTGACCTTGTTTATGTTGGCATTAAGGACAGTTTTCTTCCTAATCTCGGTGGCTTGGTAATAGAAAGTTACACATGGTTTGGATTCTGGGTGAACGGGAACATTTGTATTTATTCTCATACTTACTGGCTATGTTAGTGTTTCTAGGATAGCCCCAGAATTAATGTTTTAATGAACACTCCAACTGCTAGGAACACCATTCTGGAACATATTAACCCAGTCAGAGAACTGCCAGTTAGGCTGGTATTCGGTCAACAACAAGCATTTTCTTCCCCACAAAAGAAAGTAATGGAATTAATTTACCATTTCCTAGCTTATGGTATCTATCTCAACATAAATCTCTATATAGAGATCGATTGCACATATAACTATAAAACAGAGTATTGGGAGAAATATTATGATGAGGAAAATCAGAACAGAAGCACAAATCAGGCCTGGCTGATGACATACAGGCAACCAATGCATGTTTTCAGGAACAGCATTTAGAAAATGGACTTAGCAACTTCCCTGGCGGTCTAGTGGTGAAGACTTTGCCTTCCAATGCAGAGGATGTAGGTTCAATCCCTGGTCAGGAAGCTAAAATCCCACATGCCTGTAGCCAAAGGACCAAAACACAGAACAGAAGCAATATTGTAACAAATCAACAGATTTTAAAAATGGCCCACATCAAAAAAAATCTTTAAAAAAAAAAAAAGAAAATGGACTATAATGAAAATAAATCACCTCTCTATGATTTTTCATTGCAGATAATCTCAGTATTTGGAATGAGTGTGTCATTGTTTCAGTCAGTTCTGGGTAATTCTGGGTGATTTAGTCTTGCTCCCAGTGGATATACATTTTCTGTTCACGAGTTACTTTCTAACAGAAGTGCATCTTCGGATTGAGACTGTCACTTTTTGATGACCTAACAAGTAAAGAAAATAGTTTTTAAAAATAGCATCTTGGTGACCTGAGAAAATCTGCTTGGCTTCCTAAAGTGTATAGCTCACCTGGATGCAGTTTGCCCCTGGCCCCAGACTGCCTGGTCTAGCAGAAAGCACACAGGGTGTTGACATAGTGGCAATATCCTTCTTCATATGAGCATCTCTTCCTTGGTATCCTCACAACAGCTCCCAGATGAATAAAAAAGAGACCCAACTTCCTCACCATATGTTAACTGGGATCACAGAAGAAAACTGAACAATTTTAGAAGAATTCTCCAGATCCAAATAGTGCAATGAATTAACTGGGATCACAGAAGAAAACTGAACAATTTTAGAAGAATTCTCCAGATCCAAATAGTGCAATGAACCTACACTTGACAGCGCCTAGGTTAACTGAACTACTTGTTTTTAACTTGTTAACTGTAGCATCTATCTACAACAGTGGTTTCTAGCCTTTTTCAGGTCACAGATTCTCTTTCTCCCACTTTGGGAATCTGGTTAAAGTTTTAGATTCTCATTTCTGAAAAGTGCACATAGAGGTATACCTTCATATTTGAAAGTTCACGTTAGGCCATTTTAACGAAGGCTTACATCAGTTCTTGTTTTCACTAACCAGAAGAAATCCAAGGAGGATTTCTGATTTTATAAAAAAAACAGAAAGTGAAAATAGCATTCAGCACGTGTCTTGCAGTGAGCTGTTACAGAGGCAGCTTACACGTTGAGCAGCAACAATGTCACCCCCAAGCTCCTTCCCATGCTCAGCATATCAGCATTCAGGCACCATAGCTTTGAACCGTGTCTGTGAGCATCTGGGCTTTATCTCAGTTTGTGTATCCATTAGCAAGATGCCTCCTAAGGTAATTGCTTCTTTGCATACACCATTTCGGCATACAGAAGGTTTTTCAGATAACAGGGAATCCTATACTCTCACAGGCCCCATTCATAGACTCCTAGGCCAACAGTTGTTCATCTGACACCATGCCAGAAATCTCTTGTGTTTATGTTCTTTGGTGTGCTCTCTAGAAATGTGCTAAAATTTGCTGTTTATATTGAAACATGTACACATACTAAATATATATATATACATGAAGACACTTGAGAGTCCCTTGGATAGCAAGAAAATCAAACCAGTCAATCCTAAAGAAAATCAATCCTGAATATTCATTGGAAGCACTGATGGTGAAGCTGAAGCTCCAGTACTTTGGCCACCTGATGCAAAAAGCCAATTCATTGGAAAAGACCCTGATGCTGGGAAAGAGGGAAGGCAGGAAGAGAAGGGGGCAACAGAGGATGAGACGGTTGTATGGCCTCAGTGACTCAATGGACATGAGTTTGAGGAAATTCTGGGTGATAGTGAAGGACAGGGAAGCCTGGTGTGTTGCAGTCCATGAGATCACAAAGAGTTGGACATGACAGTGACTGAACAACAATATATATATATATGATATTTTATCTATTAGAATAAATAAATGAAATAATATATGAAAAGATATATCATAAAAAGCCAAATTGAGAATGTTGATATTATTGTTATTATTATTTGAATTGGCCATTTAAAATTCAGCATCAAAACTTTAGCTTCATATTGCAGCAGGTAGTATCTTTTATGGAAACTGCTCTAACATATGACCTTTTACATTCTAATAATTCAGACTGTCTCTTTATTTTTATTTCACTCTAATCAATTATTTAAAAAGTCATGACACACCTGCTCGCCAGTCTTTGTGAGACAGGTACTTTTGGGGTGTGTACTGTATATGAAGTCTTTTTCATTTTGTGAAAAAAAAAACAAAAAAAACAAAAACCACTTCTCCATAGTACTCTGATTGGAGTTACTGTAACTCCAATACAGGTCTTGACAAAAGCAATTACATTCTGACCTGAGTTAGAAATCTTATTAATTACACTTAATCGATCAATTGCTTGTTTGTTTCGCTGATTTCTTGTTATAACCTGATTATAGACCATTAGTGTTCATTAATATACCAAATTAGATTTCACATCTTCTTCATTATACACTGGAAATAACACCAGTTCACACTTTGACAGGGTCTGTTCAAAAGAATGCCTGTTGTAACCATACTCTCCTATGTGATTCTGGAAGTAGATAAACCACTCAAGAACAATTTATGAGCTTGCTAATTTTTTTTTTCTGCTCCATGCCTTTAGCAGTAATATATAGCTTTGATATGGAGAGCCCTCAAGAGTGCTGTCTCAATGAAATTCTTAGAGTAGGGAGGAAAATAACTTATGAGAAGGATAACTTTATTCTAGCATATGTTTTATGGAGAGTGAGATTTTGCTTACTATTTGGGGAGGAAGGATACTGAATGGGGGGAGCCGGGAGTTGGAGAAATACACAGAGAAGAGTAGGGAGAGAAACAATATTTCCTGTTTTGAAAAATAGCATCACAGTTCAGTAGAATCAAATTTGAACTAATGGACTCATGAAAAGTTTTTGTTAAAGAAAGACCTCTCAATATACATATTTGTTGAATACATGAAAGAGTGGGCGCCATCTGTAGATATGGATTGAATTTAGAAGGAAAAAAAAAACAATTATATTTACAGTTAGTCCATTGGGGCTGCTATAATAGAATACCATGGGCATTCGTTTCTCACAGTTCTGGGCTGTTCGAGATTCTGAGGATTCGATGTCTTATGAAGGCCCTCCTCCTGGTTCACAGATGACCTTGCTGCTGTGTCTTCCATTGGTAGGAGAGACGAGAAAGCTCTCTGAGGCTTGGGATCTCTTCTTACAAGGACACTTGCCCTTATAAGAGGTCATGAAGGGCTCCACCCTTATGACCTCATAACTTCTCAAAGCCCCACCCCCAAGTACTATTGTATTGGGAACTAGGTTTCAACTTATGAATTTGAGGGACACATATTCAGTCTGTAGCACATACTCGTTTATTAGGCTTATTATATACTATGAGCTAGAGTCAAAGATGAATACGCCTCATTATAGTATTTTCTATTAAAAGGAAAACATACCTTAAATATTGTTTTCTAGAAATCAATTTTGGACTTCAAAGTTGTTTCAATTTGTTGCCTAGTACTAGATACTTGTCTTACTCAATCTCCTAAATTGGTATTTTGATTGTTTCAATTTTTATAAATAATACCGAGTAGCAACTAACAGAGAAAATAATTTAGCCAAATGAGAAAAACTCCACTCCCAATTCTGGGGAAAAAAAAAAAAAAAAAAAAAGAACCTCCCAAAAAACCAAAACACTGTTCTACAACAAAATGATCAAACTTGGCAACAGTGACTGAGGATATTATTTTTTTGACCAAATTATAATGCAGACTGGCCTTAATTGCTTTTGATAAATTGTTTTGGTCTAAATCACTAGTAGAGAGAGAGAGACTGACACAAATAACTGCAGTATAATATAATAAGTACACCCCTTTAGGCTTATCCAAGATGCTAATACATCAAAAAGAAAGAAGACAGGTTTAGAGAGGTTCACAGGTAATGTTTGAACTAGACTTAGCAAAGTAGGCATTTCCATCTAAACCCAGCCAAGAATGCAGAGAAAAATACTCCAAAATGTCTCTAAATAATTTTTTTTAAATCACAGGAGTCTATGTTGCTAAGTATTATTAATTTCTGTCCTTTATCTCTAATTTCTTGAAGAGATCTCTATACTTTCCCATTCTGTTGCCGGTTTTAGAAAAGGCAGAGGAACCAGAGATCAAATTGCCAGCATCTGCTGGATCATGGAAAAAGCAAGAGAGTTCCAGAAAAACATCTATTTCTGCTTTATTGACTATGCCAAAGCCTTTGACTATGTGGATCACAATCAACTGTGGAAAATTCTGAAAGAGACGGGAATACAAGA
>SJYX01002614.1:0-47208 GCA_006410675.1 Oreotragus oreotragus
CTGCCTCTTGAGCAATATGTATGCAGGTCAGGAAGCAACAGTTAGAACTGGACATGGAACAACAGACTGGTTCCAAATAAAAATAGGAGTACGTCAATGCTGTATATTGTCACCCTACTTGTTTAACTCATATGCAGAGTACATCATGAGAAAGCTGGACTGGAAGAAACACAAGCTGGAATCAAGATTTCTGGGAGAAATATCAGTAACCTCAGATATCAGATATGCAGATGACACCATCCTTATGGCAGAAAGTGAAGAGGAGCTAAAAAACCTCTTGATGAAAGTGAAAAAGGAGAGTGAACAAGTTGGCTTAAAGCTCAACATTCAGAAAATGAAGATCATGGCATCCAGTCCCATCACTTCATGCGAAATAGATGAGGAAACAGTGGAAACATTGTCAGACTTTTTTGGGGGGGCTCCAAAATCACTGCAGATGGTGACTGCAGCCATGAAATTAAAAGATGCTTACTCCTTGGAAGAAAAGTTATGACCAACCTAGATAGTATATTCAAAAGCAGAGACATTATTTTGCCGACTAAGGTTCGTCTAGTCAAGGCTATGGTTTTTCCTGTGGTCATGTATGGGTGTAACAGTTGGACTGTGAAGAAGGATGAGCACCAAAGAATTGATGCTTTTGAACTGTTGTGTTGAAGAAGACTCTTCAGAGTCTCTTTGACTGCAAGGAGATCCAATCAGTCCATTCTGAAGGAGATCAACCCTGGAATTTCTTTAGAAGAAATGATGCTAAAGCTGAAACTCCAGTACTTTGACCACCTCACGTGAAGAGTTGACTCACTGGAAAAAACTCTCATTCTGGGAGGGATTGGGGACAGAAGGAGAAGGGGACAAACGAGGATGAGATGGCTGATGGCATCACGGACTTGATGGAAGTGAGTCTGAGTGAACTCCAGGAAATGGTGATGGACAGGGAGGTCTGGCGTGCTGCGATTCATGGGGTCGCAAAGAGCCAGACACAACTGAGTGACTGATCTGAACTGAGTACATCATGCAACATTCTGGGCTGGATGAAGCACAATCTGGATTCAAGATTGCCTGGAGAAATATCAATAACCTCTCATATGCAGATGATACCACAATTATGGCAGAATGCAAAGATGAACTAAGGAGCCTCTTATTGAAAGTGATAGAGGAGAGTGAAAAACTTGTCTTAAAACTCAACATTCAAAAACTAAGACCATTGCAAATAGCTGTTGAAATAATGGAAACAGCGACAAACTTCATTTCGGGGGGCTCCAAAATCACAGCAGATGATGACTATAGGCATGAAATTAAAAGATACTTGTTCTTTGAAATACAAGCTATGACCAACTTGGACAGCAGAGTAAAAAGCACAGACATTACTTTGCTGAGAAAGGTCCATCTAGTCAAAGCTATGTGTTTCCCAGTAGTCATGAATGGATATAATAGTTGGACTATAAGGAAAGCTGAGTACCAAAGATTTGATTCTTTTGAACTGTGGTGTTGGAGAATACTCTTGACAGTCCCTTGTACTTCAAGGAGATCCAACAAGTCCATCCTAAAAGAAATCACTTCTGAATATTCATTGAGAGAGCTGAAACTATTTATTGAAGCTGAAACTCCAATACTTTGGCCACCTGATGCAAAGAAATAACTCATTGGAAAACACCCTGATGTTCAGAAAGATTGAATGTGGAAGGAGAAGGGGATGACAGAGGATGAGATTGCTGGATGGCATAACCGACTAAATGGACATGAGTTTGAGCATAGGAGTTGGTGATGGACAGGGAAGTCTGGCCTGCTCCAGTCCATTGGGTTGCAAAGAGTCAGACACAACTGAGCGACTGAACTAACTGAATGGGCCTCTGCATATTTATTAAATAAGCAACGTGACAATATACAGCCTTGACGTATTCCCTTCCAAATTAGTTATACCATTAACAAAATAAAAGGTAATTCATGGAAAGCAGAAAATCATATGGTATTTGTATCTGCAAAATAAAGGACTCATCACTCTATAATAATAAAAGAGACAGGTACTACAATTCATAAAACAGGGCAAGAATATAAATAGGTGTTTCTTCAAAGAAAGTGTATGTGTAGCTATTAAGCATATAAAACAATGCTTAATACTAGCAATCACTGGAAAAATACAAATCATGATTTGAATATGAAACACTACTTCACACCCACTAGGATGAGCTAAAAAAAAAAAGACAAAATGATAAATACTGGCAAAAACACAGAAAAATTAGAACCCTCAAATGTTGCTCACAAGGAAGTAAAAAAGCAGTTGCATTTTTATATACAAGTAGCAAGCAAAAATAAAATGGAAAAAATAAATTTATTCATGTGTGTGTGTTAGTTGCTCAGTTGTGTCTGACTCTTTGTAACCCCATGGACTGTAGCCTGACAGGTTTCTCTGACCATAGAATTCTCCAGGCAAGAACACTGGAGTGGATTGTCATTCCCTTCTGCAGACTTCCCAACCCAGGGATCAAACCCTGGTCTCCTGCATCTCAGGCAGGTTCTTTACCATCTGAGCTATAGGGAAGTCCTAGTAACAACAAAACTCAAAATATTTAGGAATAAATTTAAGAAAAATTAAAAAAAAAACTTCTAAAATTAAAACATACAGCATAGTTGAGATCTATTTAATTGTTAAAGATGTAAATAAGTAAAAAAGTACAGAAGATTCATTAATTGGAAAATTCAGTATTATTATGTCCATTTTACCCAATTTGATCTGTAGATTCAGTGTCATCTTAATGTTCCAAAATATTTTTATTTAAGCTTGGCAGGCTGGTTAAAATATATGTTGAATAACAGAGCAACTAGACTATACCAAGCAACCTTAAAGAAGAAAAAAGCTTAAAGGCCTTACATTTATTGATTTCAGAATTAAAAAAAAAAAAAAAAGGAAACGTGTGCATGTAGAGTTGCTTCAGTCACGTCATGGAATTCTCCAGGCAACAATGCTGGAGTGGGATGCCATATCCTTCTCCAGATAACTACCATAATCAAGGCTATANACATTTATTTATTTCAGAATTAAAAAAAAAAAAAAAAGGAAACGTGTGCATGTAGAGTTGCTTCAGTCACGTCATGGAATTCTCCAGGCAACAATGCTGGAGTGGGTTGCCATATCCTTCTCCAGATAACTACCATAATCAAGGCTATATAATAAAACCATAAGTATCAGGGAGAGAGAAAGAGATCAGTTTAATGAAATTTAAAATCTGATGATAGACATATTGGTATAGAATCAATTAAAAAAAAAGACAATCCAGTGGGTTATTATTTTTTTTCAAGAAATACTGCTAGAGTAACTAAATATTCATAATAGAAAAAATAGAAGAATTAAAACCATAAAGCACTGTATTAAAAATGCAGCAGAATATAGTTGTTTCTTGTAGTAAGCTAAATGTTTCTTACATATGTCACAGAAATCAATAACTATAACAATAAAATTAATGATAAAACAAAAAATACCTAATAAAAAATGAGCAATATTTAATAAACATTTTCAAAAAGTGTTCCATGTTATAAGTCATCAGGAAAATGGAAAATAAGTGTATTATTCACCGAATGGATTGAAACAAAACAAGTTGATGATAGTAAGTGTTCTTTAGGATGCGAAGAAACTTTAATTCTGGTATATTATTGGTGGAAATTTAAAATAATACTTTGGAAACATTATGGCAGTGTCTTAAGTTTCTTACAAAACTGAGATGTTTGAAAGTGGAGAGATCACTAATTATAATTTAATAAACGTTTTCTTTCTTTTCCTGGTTAAAAATTTAATTCAGGGCATATGAGACAATCAAACATAATAAAAATTTAGGAAAGAGAATATAAATTTCCTCTAGTTTTTATAAAATAGACTTCCAATACTCAAGTCATTCAGTTAAAAAAAAAAAGTTAAATGTTTAAAGATATGCTAACCGGCACACTAAGTGCAGGTGGTGGCGACACCTGGCACACTAAGCATGGCTGAGAGCTACCCCTTGTCCGAGGTCAGGGGCAGAAGCCGAGAGTGCCAGGTTGTGTCAGCACAGGTATGGCCGAGAGGAGCTACCCTGCGTCCGAGGTCAGGGACGGCAGCCGCCAAGAGGAGCCGCCCAGCATCCGAGGCCAGGGGTGGCGCCTGAGGCCAGGGGCGGCAGCCTGGAGGAGCAACCCCATGCCCGAGGCCAGGGAGGCAACTAAGAGGAGCAACCCCACATCCAAGGAGTGGTGGCTGTGCAGGCACAGGGGGGCCTAGAGTAGCCATCCCAAGTTGAAGGTAAGGAAGGGTGTCGGGAGGAGATACCACTCATCCAAGGTAAGGAGTAGTGACTGTGCTGTGCTGGAGCAGCCCTGAAGAGATACCCAATGCCCACGGTAAGAGAAACCCAAGTAAGATGGTAAGTGTTATAAGAGGGCATCAGAGGGCAGACACACTGAAACCATACTCAAAGAAAACTAGTCAATCTAATCATACTAGGGCCACAGCCTCATCTAACTCAATGAAACCAAGCCATGCCCGTGGGGCAACCCAAGACAGAAGGGTCAAGGTGGAGAGATCTGACAGAATGTGGTCCACTGGAGAAGGGAATGACAAACTACTTCAGTATTCTTGCCTTGAGAACCCCATGAACAGTATGAAAAGGCAAAATGATAGGATACTGAAAGAGGTACTCCCCAGGTCGTTAGGTGCCCAATATGCTACTGGAGGTCAGTGGAGAAATAACTCCAGAAAGAATGAAGGGATGGAGCCAAAGCAAAAACAATACCCAGCTGTGGATGTGACTGGTGACAGAAGCAAGATCCAATGCTGTAAATAGCAATATTGCATAGGAACCTGGAATGTCAGATCCATGAATCAAGGCAAATTGGAAGTGGTCAAACAGGAGATGGCAAGAGTGAATGTCAACATTCTAGGAATCAGCAAACTAAAATGGACTGGAATGGGTGAATTTAACTCAGATGACCATTATATCTACTACTGCGGGCAGGAATCCCTCAGAAGAAATGCAGTAGCCATCGTGGTCAACAAAAGAATCTGAAATGCAGTGCTTGGATGCAATCTCAAAAACGACAGAATGATCTCTGTTCATTTCCAAGCCAAACCATTAAATATCAAGGTAATCCAAGTCTATGCCACAATCACTACTGCTAAGGAAGCTGAAGTTGAATGCCTCTATGAAGACCTACAAGACCTTGTAGAACTAACACCCAAAAAAGATGTCCTTTCACTATAGGGGGCTGGAATGCTAAAGTAGGAAGTCAAGAAACACCTGGAGTAACAGGCAAATTTGGCCTTGGAATGCAGAATGAAGCAGGACAAAGACTAATAGAGTTTTGCCAAGAAAATGCACTGGTCATAGCAAACACCCTCTTCCAACAACACAAGAGAAGACTCTACACATGGACATCACCAGATGGTCAACACCGAAATCAGATTGATTTTATTCTCTGCAATAAAAGATGGAGAAGTTCTATACAGTCAACAAAAACAAGACCAGGAGCTGACTGTGGCTCAGATCATGAACTCCTTATTACCAAATTCAGACTTAAATTGAAGAAAGTAGGGAAAACTGCTAGACAATTTAGGTATGACCTAAATCAAATCACTTATGATTATACAGTAGAAGTGAAAAATAGACTTAATTGCCTAGATCTGATAGATAGAGTGCCTGATGAACTATGGAATGAGGTTTGTGACATTGTATAGGAGACAGGGATCAAGACCATCTCCATGGAAAAGAAATGCAAAAAAGCAAAATGGCTGTCTGGGGAGGCCTTACAAATAGCACTGAAAAGAAGAGAGGTGAAAAGCAAAGGAGAAAAGAAAAGATATAAGCATCTGAATGCAGAGTTCCAAAGAATAGCAAGAAGAGATAAGAAAGCCTTCTTCAGCAATCAATGCAAAGAAATAGAGGAAAACAACAGAATGGGAAAGACTAGAGATCTCTTCAAGAAAATTAGAGATACCAAGGGAACATTTCATGCAAAGATGGGCTCGATAAAGGACAGAAATGGTATGGACCTAACAGAAGCAGAAGATATTAAGAAGAGGTGGCAAGAATACACAGAAGAACTGTACAGAAAAGATCTTCACGACCCAGATAATCATGAGGATGTGATCACTAATCTAGAGCCAGACATCTTGGAATGTGAAGTCAAGTGGGCCTTAGAAAGCATCACTAAGAACAAAGCTAGTGGAGGTGATGGAATTCCAGTTGAGCTGTTTCAAATCCTGGAAGATGATGCTGTGAAAGTGCTGCACTCAATATGCCAGCAAATTTGGAAAACTCAGCAGTGGCCACAGGACTGGAAAAGGTCAGTTTTCATTCCAATTCCAAAGAAAGGCAATGCCAAAGAATGCTCAAACTACCGCACAATTGCACTCATCTCACACGCTAGTAAAGTAATGCTCAAAATTCTCCAAGCCAGGCTTCAGCAATATGTGAACCGTGAACTCCCTGATGTTCAAGCTGGTTTTAGAACAGGCAGAGGAACCAGAGATCAAATTGCCAACATCCGCTGGATCATGGAAAAAGCAAGAGAGTTCCAGAAAAACATCTATTTCTGCTTTATTGACTATGCCAAAGCCTTTGACTGTGTGGATCACAATAAACTGTGGAAAATTCTGAAAGAGATGGGAATACCAGACCACCTAACCTGCCTCTTGAGAAATCTGTATGCAGGTCAGGAAGCAACAGTTAGAACTGGACATGGAACAACAGACTGGTTCCAAATAGGAAAAGGAGTACGTCAAGGCTGTATATTGTCTCCCTGCTTATTTAACTTATATGCAGAGTACATCATGAGAAACGCTGGACTGGAAGAAACACAAGCTGGAATCAAGATTGCCGGGAGAAATATCAATAACCTCAGATATGCTGATGACACCACCCTTATGGCAGAAAGTGAGGAGGAGCTAAAAAGCCTCTTGATGAAAGTGAAGGAGGAGAGCGAAAAAGTTGGCTTAAAGCTCAACATTCAGAAAACGAAGATCATGGCATCCGGTCCCATCACTTCATGGGAAATAGATGGAGAAACAGTGGAAACAGTGTCAGATTTTATTTTTGGGGGCTCCAAAATCACTGCAGATGATGATTGCAGCCATGAAATTAAAAGATGCTTACTCTTTGGAAGAAAAATTATGACCTTAAAATGGAAGCTCTAAAAAAATTAAAAAGAAAGAAAGAAAAGTTATGACCAACCTAGATAGCATCTTCAAAAGCAGAGACATTACTTTGCCAACTAAGGTCTGTCTAGTTAAGGCTATGGTTTTTCCAGTAGTCATGTATGGATGTGAGAGTTGGACTGTGAAGAAGGCTGAGCACCGAAGAATTGATGCTTTTGAACTGTGGTGTTGGAAAAGACTCTTGAGAGTTCCTTGGACTGCAAGGAGATCCAACCAGTCCATTTTGAAGGAGATCAACCCTGGGATTTCTTTGGAAGGAATGATGCTGACGCTGAAACTCCAGTACTTTGGCCACCTCATGTGAAGAGTTGACTCATTGGAAAAGACTCTGATGCTGGGAGGTATTGGGGGCAGGAGAAGAAGGGGACGACAGAGGATGAGATGGCTGGATGGCATCCCTGACTTGATGGATGCGAGTCTGAGTGAATTCTGGGAATTGGTGATGGACAGGGAGGCCTGGTGTGCTGCGATTCATGGGGTCACAAAGAGCTGGACATGACTGAGCAACTGAACTAAACTGAACTGAACAGTAGTGATAGTAGTGGTGTTAGTCACTAAGTCATGTCTGACTCTTTGCAACCCCATGGACTGTAGACTCCTGGGCTCCTCTATTTGTGCAGTCCTCCAGGCAGCCATCCTGGAGTGGGTTGCCTTTCCCATCTTCCCGACCCAGGGATTGAATCAAGGTTCCCTGCATTGTTAGGCAGATTCTCTACCATACGAGCAACTAGGGAAGTCCAGGCCTAGAGATATCTTTAATACTTCTTTGCTTGTATATACATTCATTTAACGTGCTTTAGGAACCTACTGTATGTCAGGACGAAACTAGAGTGCTTAAAATAAAAAGACAGGCAAGACATAGCCTCTAGTTTCATGAAACTTTCGGTATATTGAATGAAAAAAATAAAATATTTTATTATCATAGAAAATTCAGAATGTCATTGGTTTTACCAAATAATGAAATAAGTCAGATGCAATGTGAACAAAGTAAAAACAGAAGCCATGGGTTACTGGAAGTACTGAAAGTTATTTTTGAAGAACTGGGTATTAGGAATTGGAGGGAATACTGCAAATGGGAGATGAGTTATGTAAAATAAAATCATCATGACAGAAAGACAGCATAATATTCCATCTTATTTCTTTATGCAGATAATGTATGTATATCTGATATTTTACTTGGGGAAATTAAAGGATTATTCAAATTATAAGCAAAATATATTGAATTTGAAATTAGCAAAAAATTTACCCAAATTTTCTAGTGATAATGAAATCAGTATAAACATTATCATTTATATTTGATATTTATAGGTAAATATATTAATATAAGTTTTCTTTCAGAGTCCTATGGTGTCAAAAAGAGACAAGTATAAAATGAATTACAAATTACCTGTTTTTTCTAATGTTTAGAGAAGTTCTTCCTTGCTTTTTTCAAAGAATATAAAATTTTAAATTAACCAGGTACAGCTCATTGCCATTTCCAAAACTTTTGGTACCAATAACAGTAATTAGCATAAAGAATTTGTTGATTCCTATTGTTAACTTTAAGTATTCAATTTTCTCTGTTTATACCATTTGGATTTGTTGCATTGAAGAATGAGTGAAACCTGTTATAATACAAAGACTTAGCAGCTGTATATTTTAAATATTGCCTAGATTTTACTAAAGCTTGAGTATTGTGTAAGCAGAAACAATGTATAGGAAAATTGCTTTCTCATTGTGTAGTAATGATAACATGCTTTACCATCACATTTACATCCACAATGCAATTATATTTAGACCACTAATTAATCACATATAACTATCAACTGCTAAACTGGGCATGACACTTTGCTGTAGAAACTTTACTGTAGAAAACTTAACTTGCTAGTGGAGTTTGGGAATTGCAAAACAGGTTGGAAGCAATATTTTCTGGGAGTTAATGAAGTATTCAGATAATTTGTACTCCTCATCCCCATTGAATGGATGTAAAAGTGGGAAGACAATAATTACTAATATTTTAAATTTTGTTGTCCATGTGTTAAAATTATATTCTACAATAACAACATGAAAGGTTAAAAAATATGTTGAGACCTAGTGCACAGCAAAATTAAAAACTTACTCTTTGATATGTGCACATAAATTATTAATATTGTTTCCTGCTATATTTTTCATATAACATATTTCCTTTTGATTCTTAGGAAAAGCAGTATATATTTGCAGTTGAGAAAAAAATTATTGAGTGGCTTTGTGGAAATGTTACACTAGGTCCTGAGATTGAAAAAGTAAATAAATTTTTTTTGTGTTCAATGTGTTCAAAATGCACCCTATTTGTTTCCTCACAGTTTTTGCAAGCTTTATATATGCTTTTATTTATTTACTAATTAACATTCTTCTCCCTTTCAGGAACTATCTTCTTTTCTTTTTCTTTTGTCTGAAAACAACAGAAATTTATTGCCTCACACTTTTAGAGAGTAAAATCCAAAATCAAGATGTTAGTAAGACCAAAGTTCCTTTGAAAATTCTGAGGATTTTTCCTTGACTCTTTCCACTTCTGGTATCCCCAGGTATTCCTTGGCTTGTGGCAGCATCACTCCAATCTCCACCTCCATCTTCTTCCTTTGTATCTGTGTCTTTCTCTGTACAACTGTCCCTCCTACAATGAAGACAACAGTCATTACATTTAAGTCCACCCTAATATAATATGGCCAGACCTTAACCACATCTAAAAAGACCTCATTTCCAAATAAAGTCGTGTTATGAGGTTCTGATTGGTGTATGGATTGTGGAGGACTATTCTGCCTAACATTCATGCCATAGAAGCAGTGGTAAGCATTGGCAACAGCATGTAGTGACGACCACTCAATTACAGAAATTGATGGACTCAGAGAGATGACTCTTGCTAAAGATAATTCTGTTTAACTCAACATGAACTGAAATAAAGCATCACATCTGACATGTACTTAAGATGACTCTTCACCATATGAGAAGGATTAACCCATTTTCACTACAAATACAGTTTGGGAAAACTTTCTCTGCCAGTGCAGGCTCTGATTTTTTGACAAAGCATACCATATGCTGAATAGATACTCAAAATTTTTTTGAGAAGAAAAGAAGGAAGAGAAGAAGGAAGAAAATAAAAACCCATTCAATAGATCTTTGTTAGAATTTTCATAGAGATATCTTCTTAAATCTAAAGGAATGGATAGGAAAAAGCATCTAGCTCTGTCTTGGAAAGGTGAAGAATGTTTCCTTGGGGAGAAAAAGTGCTGAAACTTTACATATATGGAAATATTTCATGTAGCCTTGATATTGCATAGTTTGGCTATGTATAGCATCCTATGTTGGAGATGATTTTTCTTCACACTTAAAAATATTTTATTCAGTTTTTTCTACTAACTTCTCATCTTGTTGCTAACAACCTCAATCCCAAATATCATTCTAGAATTTTGCTTAATAGGCATATATGTATATTTTTTTCTGAAAATATGTAGATCTTTGCTGCCAGAAAATTTTGAGATGGTCTATTATCTTCCATTTTGGGGGAACATAATGGACATTTACAATCTATAAATTCAAAACTTTCAAAGGCAGGAAATATTCTGGAATTGTTCATAATCTCCATTTCATTACAGAAACTAGAGTCAATGCCTGGTTGCAGATCCAAGTTCTGTCCACTCTAGCTGTACAGTTAGAATCGAATGGCTTAACATCTCCATACTTAGGATATCTCACTATCAGCTAAGTGTAGATCATATGAATACTCTCTCCTAGTAGAATTGTTTCATACTGTTCATGGGGTTTTTCAAGACAAAAATACTGAAGTGGTTTGCCATTCCCTTTACCAGTGGACCATGTTTTGTCAGTCCACGGGGGTCACAAAGAGTCAGACATGACTGACTTAACTGAACTGAACTGACTAGAATTGTTTTCGACTTGAATGAATTATCCTTTCCAAGATATTGAAAATATTGTCCTGAATTTAGTGATTATTATGCAGGAGATTACTAATATATTTCAGAATGATTTCTACAAGTTTTCCTATGTTATTCTTTTTGTTTTTCATATGTGTTTCTTTTTATGACTCTATATTCTGAGAGAGTTCCTCAACTCTATCTTCTAGTCATTTAATTGTACTTTACATTTGTAATGTTGTATTTCAATCGTAAGCCTTTTTTCTGCATTTTGGTCTTATATTCTGTACAATTTTATAGATTTAATGTCTTCTGTTAAACTTCTGAGACTTTTAATAGGAGATTATTTGGTTATTTGTGCACACAGTTTAAAGTAATACAAAGTGTATTAGGAAAGATTTGTCTTCTATGCACATCTTTTGTTTCTCACATTCTTATACATGCTTTTTGGTGTTTTTCTTTTTTGTTTGTTTGTTTGTTTGTGTGGTTTTTTTTTTTTTCATTTCAAAAAGATGTTGGTACTGCTCTTCTTTAATTCCTGTCTTAGAAATTATCTGCTCAGTTACTACATAAGAATGTAAATATCTCCTCCTTCACTTGGGCCAGTACTAGCCCAATTTCCCCAGATAACATATCCAAATTATGGGAAGTCTTTCTTAGCCTCCCACACAGCCACCATATGAGGCATCCAACCACTCAGGGGGCCAGCCCTGCATACCAGTCACCCATAGTAATAAGCAAAACAACAGATGTGCCCACATAGCTCAGAGGGGTACCCATAGACACATATCTCTAATGATTAGTAGGGAGTAGTTCCTGAGCCCCATAAGAATTATCTTACTTAATACCAATTCCCTAAGATCAGGATATGTAAGTGACCCATCTAACACAGAAAGAAACACAGAGAATTGGGTAAAATAAGGTGACAGAGAAATGTCTTTCAAATAAAAATATATAATATAACCTCAGAAAAACAACTCATTGAAGTGGAGATAAATAAACTATCTGAGAGAGTTCAAGGTGACAATGATAAAAGTGCTTAAAGAAAGGATGAACTCAGAATTTCAATAGAGTTAGAAAACATATAGGAGAAACAACATGTTTGAAAAGTACAGTAACTGAAATAAAAAGAACACTAGAAGAAATCAGTAGTGTGTCAGTCAGTTCAGTTCAGTTCAGTCACTCAGCCATGTCCAACTCTTTGTGACCCCGTGAATTGCAGCACGCCAGGCCTCCCTGTCCATCACAAACTTTCGGAATTCACCCTTCACCAAAATTTGTGTGCATCGAGTCGGTGATGCCATCCAGCCATCTCATTCTCTGTCGTCCCCTTCTCTTCCTTCTCCCAATCCCTCCCAGTATCAGGGTTTTTTCCAATGAGTCAACTCTTCACATGAGGTGGCCAAAGTATTGGAGTATATAAGATAATACAAAAGAAAGGAACATGTATATAGAAGGCAGACTAGTGGAAATCACCAAGCTGAACAGACAGTACAAATAAATAAATAAAAGAAGAATTTTAAAAGTGAGGGCAGTTTTAGAAACCTATGAGACTATGTCAAACACACTGACATTTTTGTAACAGAGGTCCCAGAAGTAGAAGAGAGTGAAAGGTGCAGAGAACTTATTTGATTAAATATTATATGTGTTTTGTACCTCGTGGTTACCATAAAACCAAAAATCTATAATAGATACACACAAATCACAAAAGAAGGGAGCAAAAGAAAATCATTAAGGATAGTCATCAAATTACAAGAGAAGAATGAAGAAGGAAGGAATGAAAAGAATGAAAAAGAACTACAGAAGTGAACAGAACAGAATGAACAAAACAGCAATAAATGCATATGTGTAAATAAATAGACACACAGAGTGGCTGAATGGTTAAAAAAAAAAAAAACCACTACAACCATATATATGCTTCCCACAAGAGACTCACTTCAGATCTAAAGACACACAAATAGTGAAATTGAAGGGATGGAGAAAAGTATTCTGTGCAAATGGAAATAAAAAGAAAGCTGGGGTAGTAACACTTGTACTAGACAAAACAAACTTCAGAACAAGGCTGGACTAAGAGACAGAAAAGAACATTATAGAATGGTAAACCCAACATAGTGTATGGGGATGATCTGGAGGGATGATGTGGGGTGGGAGGTGGGAGGGGGGTTCATGTATGGGAGTTCGTGTAAAAAAATAAATAAATACAAAAAATAAAAAAATAAAAAAAATAAAAAAAAAAAAAAAAAAAAGAAGAAGACCCTAAATACCTAAAGTAAATGTTAACAAACACAACGGAAGAAACTGACAATAACACCTTAATAGTAGAGGACTTTTAAACCCCACTCACATTAATGGAAAGATCATTCAGACAGAAAACCAGTTTAAAAAAAAAAAAAAATCTGCCCTTAACCAATACATTATGTTAGATGGAATTAATGGATATATACACAACTTTCAACCCAAAAGCACAAGAAGACATATTCTTTTCAAGGCACATGAAATACTCTCCAGCATAGATTGCATGCTATGTGCATATATATGCTTAGCATATATAAATTTAATAAAGTTGAAATTATATTAATAATATTTTCTAATGACAAAATTATGAGACTATAAATCAACTACAAGAACAAAACTTAAAAACAAACAAAAATCCTAGAAGCTCCAAATCACCCTGATACAAGAACCAAAGACTAGAATCACTGTGTACGTAGATACCAAAATTCTTAATATTAGGAAATCAAATTCAACATCACATTAAAGGAATAATGATCATATTTGGCTTATCCCAGGCATGCAAATATGATTCACTATTCATAAATCAATTGATATGATATACTACATTAACACAGTGATGAATAAAAATCACATTGTCACCTCAATAAATGCAGAAAAAGACCAAAGTAAACATCCTTTAATGATAAAAACTTCTAAACAAAGTGGGTATAGAGGGAACATACCTCAGCAAAATAAAGGCCACTTTTGACAAACTCATAGCCAATAGCATACCAAATGTTGAAAAGCTGGAAGTTTTTTCTTTAAGGTCAGGTACAAGACAAGGATATCCACTTTTACTAATTTTATCCAACAATATTGGAAACCTTAGCCAGAACAACCAGAAAAAGAAAATAAAAGGAATAAATGGAATCTTAATTAAAAAGAAAAATGTCAACCGTTACTACTTGCAAATGACATAATACTATATATGGAAAATCCTAATGACACTGTCAAAAAGCACTAGAAATATTAAATAAATGAAGTAAATTAGTAGGCTACAAAATTAATATCCAGAAGTATATTGCATTTTTTACACTAATAACAAAATATCAGAAAGAAAAATTAAGAGAAAAATCCATTGCAATTCCATTGAAAAACAATAAAAACCAAGGAATAAAGCTAATGGAAGAGGTAAAAGTCTTACACTTTGAAAACTATAAGACATTGGTTAAAGAGTCAAATGACACACCATGCTTATGGATTAGAAAAATCAAGGCAATTTCCAGATTTATTGCAATCTGTGTCAATATAGCAAAGGTATTTTTCACAAAGCTAGAACAAATTTTCCTAAAATTCACATGGAAACAAAAAGAAAGCCAAAGATATCTTGAGAAAGAAGAAGAAAATTGGAAGTATCACACTCCTTAATATCAAAGGAGCTACACTACCAGGCTATAGTGATCAAGACATATGGTAATGGCATAAAAACAGACACAAAAGTAAATTAAACAGAACAGAGTCCATAAATAAATCCACATATATATACATGAATGCATTCTAAGTCACTTCAGCCATGTTCAACTATTTGTGACCCTATAAACTGAAGCCCACCAGGCTCCTCTGTCCAAGGGATTCTCCAGGAAAAAATACTGGAGTGGGTGGCCAATTCCTTCTACAGGGAATCTTCCCAACCCAGGGATTGAACCCACATCTCATGTCTATTGTATTGGCAGGTGGGTTCCTTACAACTAGTGCCACCTAGGAAGATCCTTTGTCCTAATTATGACAAAGGAAAGAAGAATATGCAATATTCTCTTCAGTAAATTATGTTGGGAAAACTAGACAGCTCCATGCAAAAGAATCTCCCACCATATATAAAAAACAAACTTAAAATATATTAACAACTTAAATGCAATAATTGAAACCATAAAACCTTGAGAAAAAAAATGGAAGCATTCTCTTTGACATCTGACTTGTCAAGATGTGGAATTTATATAGATATGTAAATATGAATGGATAAGTAAGATGTGGTACCTATATGAAAAAATGAAATATTTTCATTTACAACAACATGGATAAATCTAGAGGCCAGAATGGTAAGTGAAATAAGTCAGACAATGCCTTATCCAAGGCAAATAGCTTATGGTATCTCTTATGTAAAGTCAAAATAAATACATAAATAAATAAATGAAGTCAATTCAGACACAGAGAACAAATAGAACAAATGATACATTGTGGAAGAGAAGAGAGTAGGTGAAGTGAAATAAATCAAAGGCATGAGAAGTCGCAAATCTTTAGATAAAAAAAGTCAAAGTGATATAATTAATACACAACATAAAGAATATGGTAACAAATATTGCAGTAACTTTATGTAGGGATAGTTTGCTGTTAGTGATTGTGGTGATCATTTCATAATGTATGCAAATGTATCTGCCTACAATCACAGAGTTCCAGGTTCAATCCCTGGGGAAAAACCCTGGAGAAGGAAATGCAATCCATTCCAGTATTCTTGCCTAGAGAATTCCATGAACAGAGAGCCTGGTGGACTACATACAGTTCATGGGATCATGAAGAGTCAAACATGGCTGAGTGACCAACACTACCCTATAACTGAAAATAGCATAACTTTGTACAGCAAATATGTTTCAATAAAAATCAATCCCCTCCTTCATATCTCATTAAATACACACACACAGCACTCCATTAACCCTTCTTTGATATAGTTCTAATTTTGATATTCAATTAATGTATTGCTATGGTCATGTAAATTATACATATATGTGAACTATACAGTGTACTTTATCTTTTTTTAACTTTCAAGCACACATATTTATTCTCTGTACATTTTTTCCACTTAATTATGTTATTATTTGGGTTTGCTTTCACACAGTAAAAAATGTATTTATGACCCATCCTCAAATATCAGTCACCTATTTTGAAAATCACCATTTCAATCTTTTCAAAATATCAAAATTATTATCAGTTTGATTTGCTTGTAAATGTGTGTCCATGCATGCTCAGTTGCTTCAGTTGTGTCCAACTCTTTGTGACCCTATGGACTGTAGGCTCCCAGGCTTCTCTGTCCGTGGGACTTTCCAGGCAAGAATACTGGAATGGGTTGCCATGCCCTCCCACAGAAACCTTAGCCAGAACAACCAGAAAAAGAAAATAAAAGGAATAAATGGAATCTTAATTAAAAAGAAAAATGTCAACCGTTACTACTTGCAAATGACATAATACTATATATGGAAAATCCTAATGACACTGTCAAAAAGCACTAGAAATATTAAATAAATGAAGTAAATTAGTAGGCTACAAAATTAATATCCAGAAGTATATTGCATTTTTTACACTAATAACAAAATATCAGAAAGAAAAATTAAGAGAAAAATCCATTGCAATTCCATTGAAAAACAATAAAAACCAAGGAATAAAGCTAATGGAAGAGGTAAAAGTCTTACACTTTGAAAACTATAAGACATTGGTTAAAGAGTCAAATGACACACCATGCTTATGGATTAGAAAAATCAAGGCAATTTCCAGATTTATTGCAATCTGTGTCAATATAGCAAAGGTATTTTTCACAAAGCTAGAACAAATTTTCCTAAAATTCACATGGAAACAAAAAGAAAGCCAAAGATATCTTGAGAAAGAAGAAGAAAATTGGAAGTATCACACTCCTTAATATCAAAGGAGCTACACTACCAGGCTATAGTGATCAAGACATATGGTAATGGCATAAAAACAGACACAAAAGTAAATTAAACAGAACAGAGTCCATAAATAAATCCACATATATATACATGAATGCATTCTAAGTCACTTCAGCCATGTTCAACTATTTGTGACCCTATAAACTGAAGCCCACCAGGCTCCTCTGTCCAAGGGATTCTCCAGGAAAAAATACTGGAGTGGGTGGCCAATTCCTTCTACAGGGAATCTTCCCAACCCAGGGATTGAACCCACATCTCATGTCTATTGTATTGGCAGGTGGGTTCCTTACAACTAGTGCCACCTAGGAAGATCCTTTGTCCTAATTATGACAAAGGAAAGAAGAATATGCAATATTCTCTTCAGTAAATTATGTTGGGAAAACTAGACAGCTCCATGCAAAAGAATCTCCCACCATATATAAAAAACAAACTTAAAATATATTAACAACTTAAATGCAATAATTGAAACCATAAAACCTTGAGAAAAAAAATGGAAGCATTCTCTTTGACATCTGACTTGTCAAGATGTGGAATTTATATAGATATGTAAATATGAATGGATAAGTAAGATGTGGTACCTATATGAAAAAATGAAATATTTTCATTTACAACAACATGGATAAATCTAGAGGCCAGAATGGTAAGTGAAATAAGTCAGACAATGCCTTATCCAAGGCAAATAGCTTATGGTATCTCTTATGTAAAGTCAAAATAAATACATAAATAAATAAATGAAGTCAATTCAGACACAGAGAACAAATAGAACAAATGATACATTGTGGAAGAGAAGAGAGTAGGTGAAGTGAAATAAATCAAAGGCATGAGAAGTCACAAATCTTTAGATAAAAAAAGTCAAAGTGATATAATTAATACACAACATAAAGAATATGGTAACAAATATTGCAGTAACTTTATGTAGGGATAGTTTGCTGTTAGTGATTGTGGTGATCATTTCATAATGTATGCAAATGTATCTGCCTACAATCACAGAGTTCCAGGTTCAATCCCTGGGGAAAAACCCTGGAGAAGGAAATGCAATCCATTCCAGTATTCTTGCCTAGAGAATTCCATGAACAGAGAGCCTGGTGGACTACATACAGTTCATGGGATCATGAAGAGTCAAACATGGCTGAGTGACCAACACTACCCTATAACTGAAAATAGCATAACTTTGTACAGCAAATATGTTTCAATAAAAATCAATCCCCTCCTTCATATCTCATTAAATACACACACACAGCACTCCATTAACCCTTCTTTGATATAGTTCTAATTTTGATATTCAATTAATGTATTGCTATGGTCATGCAAATTATACATATATGTGAACTATACAGTGTACTTTATCTTTTTTTAACTTTCAAGCACACATATTTATTCTCTGTACATTTTTTCCACTTAATTATGTTATTATTTGGGTTTGCTTTCACACAGTAAAAAATGTATTTATGACCCATCCTCAAATATCAGTCACCTATTTTGAAAATCACCATTTCAATCTTTTCAAAATATCAAAATTATTATCAGTTTGATTTGCTTGTAAATGTGTGTCCATGCATGCTCAGTTGCTTCAGTTGTGTCCAACTCTTTGTGACCCTATGGACTGTAGGCTCCCAGGCTTCTCTGTCCGTGGGACTTTCCAGGCAAGAATACTGGAATGGGTTGCCATGCCCTCCCACAGGACATCTTCCCAACTCAGGGATTGAACCCAGATCTTCGGCATTGCAGGTGGATTCTTTACCACTGAGCTATGGGGGAAACCCCTTGCTTGTAGACATAGGTCCTTGAATGTCATGGACTATTATATTTCAGAGATGTTACTCCCCAAACCTGCATAGCCATTGTACTGTGATCTTCCTTCACAACTATCAATGGTGAGTCTGTGCATCTTATGATAGATTCCTAGTTTTAGGGTGTGATTGATTTCCACTTATTTTAACATTATATATACTTTGAATGCTAATATTTTATTTGTTGAAAAGCAAAAATCTCTCCCAGTTATTCCATTGGTGACTTAATGGTTTGCTTTTACTCTATACATACAAGCATTAAAACTGTTACTTATTTATTGTCAGCTTGATAAAAAGTTAACGATTTACTTAAGTATACCTTTACTGTTAAACAGATGTAACCTTGAAGGTTCAAACTTTAAAATTTTTGTGATTTGTTTTAAAGACATAATTATAGGCCCTAATCCTAGTAATACCTCTCAAAGAATTTAGTCATGATTTTTACAACAATCTTTAAGACATAAATGCATAATCTAATTTACAACATATAAAGAAAAATGAATTTTCAATAAAGTATAAAGGTTATATATTGCTAGCTGTGCTTTAAACATCTCTCAGTCAACCATAATGGAAAAGCAAAACAAAAAGCACACGTTTGTCATTTTCCAATGATTATTATACTGACACCTTACCATAATTTATATAGGTTTTCCCAGGTGGCCCTAGTGGTAAAGAACACGACTGCTGGTGCAGGAGACATAAGAGATATGGGTTTGATCCCTGGGTTGGGAAGATCCCCTGGAGAAGGAAATGGCAATACACTTCAGTGTTCTTGCCTGGAAAATCTCATGGGCAGAGGAGTCTGGTGGGCTATAGTCTGTGGGGTTGCACATAGCTGAGATATGCTACCTAGCCTCAGCATATTTTATTGATCATCTATATATTAAAATTGTTGGCTTTAATTACTATATGTTGATATATATAATTTTGTCATGCAATCGTGAATTTATGCCCACTGAGTTATTTTCCTGAGGAGTGAATGATTCATGACCTTTTTTCATTAATAGCACTTTTCTCTTACTAACAGTCAAGCACAGTGAACTTTTTTCACTCAGTATAGGCTTTTTGTCTGAAGACCCACTCACATTCCCAATTTGATCTCAATTCAGGAAAGAAGTCCATCACCCATTTCACAGTTATAGAATTAAACAACTCAGAAGTTATAATCATTGTCTATTGTGTTGCTCTCCATCTCCTTTGTTACATATCTGCTTTGCACACACGTACACAGCATTATCTACTGTCAAAACCCTGCCACAGAGTGGTATATTTCATATACTAAACTGATACTCTTGCATTATTAGCACCTAATGTTTATAGTTTATATTGGAGTTTACCTTTGGTGTTATATGTGGATTTAACACATATATAATGACGCATTCACCTTTATAGTATCATACAGCAGGTATTCAATTTCTGTATATAGTTACTTTTCCAGAGCACTATGTGAGTGGGTGGATCTCAACTAAGATCCCCTTAATGAAGACTCATGCCAGCTTAGACTTCTAATTATTGCTTGTGTTACCCAGCAATGGGCTTGCTGCCCAATGAGAATAAACATCAATATTACGTTAAGAAATTTAATGTTTAAAAAGCTTTATTACTATGTCAACTTGCAAAGAGAAAGGAGATACACTCAAATATACTTCTCTGATCTGAGGTTTAGTTAAACTTTTATGGATTAAGGGAAGAGAGTAGATATATGGGGACACTGGTAGTGTGTATTTCAACTGGAGGGCTTTGGAACTCGGTCATTTATGGTAAGGTGTATAATGGAGTGTCAGCACCCATCTTCCTAGACTCTTCACTTCTGAAAGGGATCTAATATTCAGGTTCTGATCAAATTCTGGTCCTTTTGTTCTAGAGAGGGAATAAATTTTATTCCAGGTATTGTTTGAGCTCAAAATCTCCTCTGTGCATAAATTGTGATTTTGTTCTTTTGCTTCTGAAAAAGAACTCAGTATCTTGTTAGAAAAAGGATAAAGCCAGTTTCAAGTTGGTTCTGCAGTTTTGTTGTTGATTCTTCATTGAACAACAAAAATGTCCCCTTTTTGTTGCTTATTCTTCACTCTTGAGGGATAAGGAGTGATGTCTATTCTGGCTACTCCCTGTTGGTAAGGAAATTAGACTTAACAAGGGCTAGAGCATACATAGACACCAAATTGCCAAAGCAGCCTTGAGAAAGAGGAATGGAGCTGGAGGAATCAACCTTCCTGACTTCAGACTATGCTACAAAGCTACAGTCATGAAGACAGTATGGCAATGACACAAAAACAGAAGTATAAACCAATGGAACAAGATAAAACCCAGAGAAAACCCCATGAACCTACAGGTACTTTATTTTTGACAAAGGAGGCTAAAATATACAATGAGGGAAAAACAATCTCTCCAGTAAATGGTGCTGGGAAAGCTGGAAAACTACATGTAAAAGAATGAAATTAGAATACTACCTACTGCCATACACAAAGCTAAACTCAAAATGGATTAAAGACCTAAATGTAATACCAGAAAGTATTAAACTCTGAGAGGAAAACGTAGGCAGAACACTTGATCAAAGCAAGATATTCTATGACTCACCTCGTAGAGTAATAAAAAAAAAAGAAGAAGAAGAGAAAAGAAAAGTGGGTTCTAATCAGACTTAAAGCTTTTGCACAGCAAAGAAAACTATAAATAAGGTGAAAAGACAACCCTCAGAATGGGAGAAAATAATAGCAAAGGAAACAACTGATGAATTAATTTCCAAAGTGTACTAGCAGCTCATAAAACTCAGTACCAGAAAAGCAGAAGAACAAGATGGCAGACAAGTAGGTGGATGTGAAGTACATCTCTCTCTAAGAATACATTAGGAATACATCTTCAGACACAGAAGGGCATGCAGAACATCAGCTGAGAGCAGACAGGAGCACCCGATCAGTGGAAAAAAATATATAAAACCAAACAAAACTCAGTAGGATGAAGGAACTGGGGGAAAAAACGGAGTGTTAGTAGGACTGGACCTGCCCTTGGCAGGTGGGGGAACTGAAGTAGGGGTCTGATCTCCAAATCAAGGCCATTGTCTGAGTCAAAGGAGAAACATTTAAGGCTAAGAATGAAACATCTGATCTGTAGAAGCCTAAATGAAATGAGAATCAGACAGTCCTTGCCACAGCCATACATACCCAGACAGGGACACAGGTCCCCTCGAAGGTATAGCAGCTGAGAGCTGAAGTTTAGGGATTATGGTGCAATCCCAGGGTGAGAGCTGCTGTTTACTGCAGAGAGACAGACCAAGGGGATGCTAAGGAGGAGACTGTGGTGGGAAACACATATAGAGAAAAGCCAGGCAGCAACAGAAGCATGGTGTGCTGCTGAGTCACAGGTAGGAGTGGAGCCATCACCATAGCTTCTCTCTCCCCACACATCACATTCCGCAGCTGAACAATAAAGAGGCTGGCCCATCAAGCACCTGATAGAACAAACAACAGAGTAGGACCCCATACAGTGTATGCCTTTAAGTGCCTGACATGCCAATCTACAGAGTAGGACCCCAGCCAGGGGGGCACCTATGTGTGCCTGATTCACTGAACAACAGAAATGTATCACAGGCAAAGAAGCCTTCTAAGTGCCTGAACAGACGGAACTATGGAGAAAGACTAGCCAAAGAGGCCTTCTGATCTCCAGCTACCAGGGACTTGAAAAAAGACTCTGACAGAGACATAACTGTTGCAGTGGAAGCAGTCCATATCCCTGCACACTTGGCACTGCCAAGTCTTTGTAAGCCAAACATCTATGCACCTCCACACTCAACTCTCACTAGAAGGAGCTGCCACAGGCCAAAAAAAAAAAAAAAAAAATTCTTGCATCTATTCATGCAGGGTCGCTTCGGTTGTGTCCCACTCTATGCAACCCTGTAGACAGTGGCCTGCCAAGCTTCCCTGTCAGAGAGGGGGCTCTCCAGGAATGAATACTGGAGCATATTGGCCAATACTGGTTGTCATACCCTTCTAGGGCATTATATTTCCTGCTGCCTTAGCCACCAACTTCCCTGAGTACCTGGTGCTGCCAGAACCACTGTGACCCAAGAAGCTGCACCACCTATGCACCTGGCTCTCACTGGGGCAGACCCAAGTCCTCCAAGGCAGCCTCAGGAGCAAACCCCAACAAACGACCCAAATGCAGAGGTGGAAATAAAACCACAATTGAAACCCAGGGGGCAGTGTGGCTAAGGAACAAGGCCAAAACTTCCCACTAGCTGTACAGCTGAAGAATATATCCACATGATCAACTAAGCAGGCTCTTAAGGATATTGAGAATTCCCACAAAAGAAAATGCACTAGTTCTGATAAGTGCAGACATTAGAGGCAAGAACACACTGGAGTAGGACCAGATTAGAATCTGAGATCCCCCCAGAGCAGGTACAAAGACCAGTATAGTGTTGGAGAGCATCCTAGGGAATTGAGGTGGACTATGACACCCAGCGAGGGAAAGGATCATGACAACAGTGACTCAAGGAAAACATTTATTATTCTTATGTTTTGAATTGTTTCACAGTTTCTTCTGGAATTTGTTTTCTCTTTTTTTCCTCCCCGCCACCCAACCCTGTAGTTGTCTATTTCACTGGCACTTCAAGAGAAGATTCTACACATGGACATCACCAAATGGTCAACACAAAAATCAGATTGATTATATTATCTGCAACCAAAGACTTAGAAGGTCTATATAGTCAGCAAAAACAAGACCTGGAGCTGACTATGGCTCAGATCATGAACTCCTTATTGCCAAATTAAGACTTAATTGAAGAAGTGGAGAAAACCACTAGACCATTCAGGTATGACTTGAATCAAATCCCTTATGACTATAAAGTGGAAGTGAGAAATAGATTTAAGGGACTAGATCTGACAGAGTGCTTGATGAATTATGGATGGAGGATTGTGACATTGTACAGGAGACAAGAATCAAGACCATCCCCAAGAAAAAGAAATGAAAAAAAGCAAAATGGCTGTCTGAGGAGGCCTTACAAATAGCTATGAAAAGAAGGGAAGTGAAAAGCAAAGGAGAAAAGGTAAGATATACCCATTTGAATGCAGAGTCCCAAGAAATAGCAAGGAAAGTTAAGAAAGTCTTCCTGAGCAATCAATGCAAATAAATAGAGGAAAACAATAGAATGGAAAAGACTAGAGATCTCGTCNTGATCAGACTGGCTAGTTTTCTGTGAGTATGGTTTCAGTGTGTCTGCCCTCTGATGCCCTCTCACAACATCTACTGTCTTACTTGGGTTTCTCTCACCTTGGACATGGAGTGTCTCCTCACCGCTGCCCCTCCTGACCTTGAACAAGGAGTAGCTCCTCTCGGCCCTCCTGCGTCCACGCAGCTGCTGCTCCTTGTTTCCGGAGCACTTTATTAATACTTCTATCTTTTCACATACCATAAAAATGTATCATTTGCATTGCTGTATCTCGTCTGACTCTGGGATCCTAGAGGCTGATAATACCTGGTATCCTGTGCAGCACTCACCAACCCAGTCAATTGAGTTCACTACTTCATTCGCCCCTTATACTCTTCCTATTTGTTTCCCTGAACTTCTTCTATGTTAGAGGTTTTCTGCATTTTAAATAGCAAACACATTTTTAGAAAGTGAAGTTACTTTAAATGAACAGGAGCCTGTGGAGTGGTTTTGAAAATCAGAGAAGAGAGACATGCAAGCAAGGCAGACCTCAACAACTTTATTTACTTACTATCATAACTCAATATTTCATTGAACATATTCAAATACGTATAGCTCTCACTGGTTAACCTGCAAATAACTACCTAAAAGAGTGTGTGTGGTGGGAGAAACTATAAAGATGTCAAGTTAGGAGAACACTTATCTGTTCCTCTGTGTCTAATTGCTGCCCTATGTAACTTGAATTCTCATAGTGAATTCATGGAATGGGAATTTGGTCCAAATGTATTGCCAAGTCTCCTCAGCTTGGTTTCCAATACACTTTTTTATGAATTCTCTTCCCTGCCCTTCCACAGATAAGTAAGTTAATTCTATATACTAATTCCCTCCTTTGACTGTGTGGATCACAATAAACTGTGGAAAACTCTGAAAGAGATGGGAATACCAGACCACCTGAAAGGCATCAGCAATATGTGAGCCGTGAACTTCCAGATGGTCAAGTTGGTTTTAGAAAAGGTAGAGGAACCAGAGATCAAATTGCCAACATCCACTGGATCATGGAGAAAGCAAGAGAGTTCCAGAAAAACATCTATTTCTGCTTTATTGACTATGCCAAAGCCTTTGACTGTGTGGATCGCAATAAACTGTGGAACATTCTGAAAGAGATGGGAATACCAGACCACCTGACCTGCCTCTTGAGAAATCTGTATGCAGGTCAGGAAGCAACAGTTAGAACTGGACATGGAACAACAGACTGGTTCCAAATAGGAAAAGGAGTACGTCAAGGCTGCATATTGTCACCCTGCTTGTTTAACTTCTATGCAGAGTACATCATGAGAAATGCTGGGCTGGAAGAAACACAAGCTGGAATCAAGATTGCCAGGAAAAATATCAACAACCTCAGATATGCAGATATGCAGATGAAAGTGAAAGAGGAGAGCGAAAAAGCTGGCTTAAAGCTCAACATTCAGAAAATGAAGATAATGGTAAAAAAAGCTTCTAAAACACAGACTTCAGAAGAGGGATGGAGAGTGCCCCTCTTGCTAGTGTAAGCAAGGGAGTTATGTGCTTTTTAAATTGGTTATTACAGTAAGTCAAAAGAATTCCTTAAGGTTGTAAAGATCTTACTAGGCCCACTCTCATAATTTACATTTAAGGTAACAGGGTTAGCCAGAAGGTTTTCAGGAAGGATAACTGTTTGCAAGCACTATACATTACATAATCCTTAGTACAGAGTATAAACTGAGTTGTTTGTAATGTAGTCATCAGTTCTGGGCTTAAGGAAAAAAACATATTATGTGACTAATACTACAGAATGTAGAGGGAAAACAGATGTTTGTTCTTTCGTCCTCCTTGAAAATTCCAGACCTCATTCTCTACTTCGAGAGCCCTAGACTCTCTCTCCTCAGGGACATCGGACTTCTTATCAACCTGCCTAGAAATTGACTCTCTCAAAAGAAAACCACTTGAATACAAGATCCGGCATCACCCAACCGATACCTGTGTGTCATCCAAACAACAAATAAAACAAATATAAAAATCCAATCATCAGTAGATAGGATTACCACCTCACTCAGC
Organism: Oreotragus oreotragus; assembly: GCA_006410675.1. Classification (NCBI taxonomy): domain Eukaryota; kingdom Metazoa; phylum Chordata; class Mammalia; order Artiodactyla; family Bovidae; genus Oreotragus; species Oreotragus oreotragus. The sequence goes on from SJYX01002614.1 coordinate 26,004, forward strand.
CTTGTCCATCAAATGAAAATAAATAAATAAAAATAGAGAAAACTCAGCACAAATTTCACCCTATACAAAGCTTATACAAACCACTGCACCAACCTGATGGGGGCAGAAACCAAGATGAAAAAATTCAACCTTGAAGCCTGGAAAAAGGAGACCTCATATACAATAAGTTTTTAAAAAATAATGAAAAGGTAGAGAAATACTGCCAAATGAAGGAATAAACTAGAAATACACATGTCCAAACAAATGAAGAAATAGGTAAACTACCTGAAAAATAATTCAGAATAAGGATAGTAAACATGATCCAAAATCTTGAAAACAGAAGGGACAAAATGCAAGAAACAATTAACAAAGACCTAGAAGAATTAAAGAATAAACATACAGAGACAAACAACACAATTATTGAAACTAAAAATCCTCTAGAAGGAATCAATAGTGGAATATGTGAAGCAGAAGAAAGAATTGGTGAACTGGAAGATAAAATGGTGGAAGTAAATTCTGAAGAGACAATAAAGTAAAAAGATTGGGAAAAAAAAAAACCCTGAGGATAGTCTGAGAGACCACTGGGACAATACCAAATGCACCAACATTTGAATTATAGGAGTCTCAGAAGAAAAAGAGAAAAAATAAAGAGTATGAGAAAAATTTTGGAGAGATTATAGTTTAAGTTTTCCCCAAAATGGAAAAGGAAATAGTCGATCAAGTCAAGAGATACAACGAGTCCCATACAGGATAAACCCAAGGAGAGATATACCAAGACACACACTAATCAAACTAACATATTAAACACGAAGAAAGAATATTAAAAGCAGCAAGGGAGAAACAACAAGTAACATACCAAGGAAACCCCATAGGTTTAACAGGTGATGTTTCAGCAGAAACTCTGCAGGTCACAAGGGAATGACAGGATATATTTAAAGTAATGAAAGGGAAAAATGTACAGCCAGGACTCTTGAGAGTCCCTTGGACTGCAAGGAGATCCAACCAGTCCATTCTGAAGGAGAGCAACCCTGGGATTTCTTTGGAAGGAATGATGCTAAAGCTGAAACTCCAGTACTTTGGCCACCTCATGCGAAGTGTTGACTCATTGGAAAAGACTCTGATGCTGGGAGGGATTGGGGGCAGGAGGAGAAGGGGACGACCGAGGATGAGATGGCTGGATGGCATCATGGACTCGATGGACGTGAGTCTGAGTGAACTCCGGGAGATGGTGATGGATAGGGAGGCCTGGCATGCTGCAATTCATGGGGTCGCAAAGAGTCGGACACGACTGAGCGACTGAACTGAACTGAAGATTACAGTATCTGGCAAGGATCTCATTCAAAATTAATGGAGAAATCAAAAGCTTTTCAAACAAAAGTAAAGAGAATTCAGTACCACCAAAACAGCTTTACAACAAATGTTAAAAGGACTTATATTGGCAAGAAATACAAGAAAAAAGATCTACAAAATCAAACCACAAACAAGAAAACGGTAATAGGAATGTATATATAAATAATTACTTTACATGTAAATGGGTTAAGTGTTCCAACCAAGACACAGACTGGCTGAATGGATACAAAAACAAGACCAATTTGCATGCTGTCTACAAAAACCCCACTACAGACCTAAAAGCACATATGGACTGAATGTGAAAGGAAAGAAAAATGTATTCCATGCAAATGGAAAATAAGAGAAACGTGGAATAGCCATTCTCATATCAGACAAAATAGACCTGAAAAGAAAGATTACAAGAGGTAAGGAAGCACACTACATAATGATCAAAGGATCAATCCAAGAGGAAGACATAACAATTGTAAATATCTATGCAAGGAGATCCAACCAGTCCATTCTGAAGGAGATCAATCCTGAGATTTCTTTGGAAGGAATAATGCTGAAGCTGAAACTCCAGTACTTTGGCCACCTCATGAGAAGAGTTGACTCATTGGAAAAGACTCTGGTGCTGAGAGGGATTGGGTGCTGGAGGAGAAGGGTACGACCAAGGATGAGGTGGCTGGATGGCATCACGGACTCGATGGACGTGAGTCTGAGTGAACTCCAGGAGTTGGTGATGGACAGGGAGCCCTGGTGTGCTGCGATTCATGGGGTTGCACAGAGTTGGACACAACTGAGCCACTGAACTGAACTGAACTGATGCACCCAACATAGCAGCACCTCAATATATGAGACAAACACTAACAGGCATAAAAGGAGAAATTGATAGTAACACAAAAATAAGAGGAGCTTTTAACACCTCATTTACACTACTTACAACAGATTGTCAAAGCAGAAAATTCATAAGGAAACACAAGCATTAAATGATACATTAGATGAGATGGATCTCATTGATATCTTCATGACATTCCATCCAAATGCAGAAGAGTATATCTTCTTCTCAAGTGCACATGGAACATTCTCCAGGTAGACTGCATCTTGAGTCACAAATCAAGCCTCACTAAATTTAAGAAAGTTAAAATTATATCAAGCATCTTTTCTGACCACAACGTTATGAAACTAGATAAAAATTACAAGAAAAAAAATGTAAACAACACAAATACATGGAGATTAAACAATACATTTCTAAATAACCAACATGTTACTGATGAAATCAAAAGGGAAATTTAAAGTTTTTCCAGAAACAAATGACAATGAAAATATTACAACTCAAAACTTATAGGATGCAGCAAAAGCAGTTCTAAGAGGGAAGTTCATAGAATGAAAGACCTAACTCAAGAAACAGGAAAAACATTGAATAGACAATTTAACCTTACACCTAAAATAACTGGAAAAAGAAGAACAAAAAACCATCAAAGTTAGCAGAAGAAAATAAATCATAAAGATTTAAGCAGAAATAAGAGAAAAAGAAATGAAAGAAACAACAGTAAATATTAACAAAGTTAAAAGCTGTTTCTTTGAGAAGATAAACAAAATTGACAAACCTTTAGCCAGACTCATCAAGAAAAAAAGAGAGGAGAATCAAATCAACAAAATTAGAAATGAAAAAGGAGAGGTTACAACAGACAATGCAGAAATACAAAGAATTATAAGAGATTATTATGAACAACTATATGGCAATGAAATGGATAATCTGGAAGAAATGGATAGATTCTTAGAAAAGTTTAATACTCCAAGACTGAACCAGGAAGAAGTAGATGTTATGAACAACAAAATTATAAGCACTGAAATTGAAACTGTGATCAAAAATCTCCCCAAAAACAAAAGCCAAGGACCAGATAGATGGCTTCACAGGAGAAATTCATCAAACATTTACAGATGAGCTAATGCCTATTTTTCTAAAACATTTTTAAAATTTTTCAGAGGAAAGAACACTTCTAAACTCATTCTATAAACCAATCTTCACCCTGACACCAAAACCAGACAAAGGCAACACACAAAAAAGAAAACTACAGGTCACTATCACTGATGGACATAGATCCAAAAATCCTCAACAAACTTTCAGTAAACAGATTTCAAGAACACATTAAAAAGCTCCAGGGATGAAAGGAGTCTTCAACAAATGCAAATCAAACAATGTGATACACCATAATAACAAATTGAATGATAAAAAACATATGATAATCTAAATAGATGCAGAAAAAGCCTTTGACCAATTTCAGCACCCCGTTATGATTAGAATGCTTCAAACAATGGGCATAAAAAGAACCCTGCCTCAACATAGTAAAGGTCATATATGGTAAGCCTACAGGAAATGTTATTCTCAATGGTGAAAAGCTGAAAGCATTCCCTGTAAGATCAGGAACAAGACAAGGGTGTCCACTTTCATGACTATTATTCAACATAGCTTTGGAAGTCTTAGGTATAGCACTCAGAGAAAAACAAATAAATAAAAGGAATCCAGATTGTAAAAGAGGAGTAAATCTCTCACTGTTTGAACATGACATGACACTGTTCATAGAAAACCCTAAAGATACTATCAGAAAATTACTAGAGCTAATCAGTGAATTTAGCAATGTCACAGGATAGGATACAAAATCAATACACAGAAATAATTTGCATTTCTATACACTAACAATGAAAAATCAGAAAGCGAAATTAAGAAATCAATCCCATTTACCATTGCAACAAAAAGAATAGAATATCTAGGAATAAACTTACCAAAAGAGACAAAAAAAACTGTTCTCAGAAAGTTATAACACTGATGAAAGAAGTCAAGGATGACATAAACAAATAGAGAGATATTCCATGTTCCGGTAGGTAAAATCAATATTGTACAAATGACTATACTACCAAATGCAATCTACAGGTTCAGCGCAATTCTTAACAAATCACCAATGACATTTTTCACAGAACTAGAACAAAAAGTTCATAATTCATATGTAAACACAAAAGACCCTAAATAGCCAAAGGAGTCTTGAGAAAGAATGGAACTGGAGGAATCTACCTTCCTGACTTCACATTATACTACAAAGCTACAGTCATCAAGACAGTATGGTACTGGCACAAAAACAGAAATATAGACTAATGGAACAAGATAGAGAGCCCAGAAATAAACACATGCACTTTAAGGTAGCTTATTTTTGATAAATGAGACAAGAATATACAATGGGGCAAAGACAGCCTCTTCAATAAATGGTGCTGTGAATACTGGACAGCTATACGTAAAAGAATGAAATTAGAACACCTTCTAAAATCATGCACGAAGATAAACTCAAAATGGATTAAAGACTTAAATGTAAGACCAGAAACTATAAAACTTTTTGAGGAAAATATAGGCAGAACACTCAATGACATAAATCAAAGCAAGAACCTCTATGACCCACCTTCTTGAGTAAAGGAAATAAAATCAAAAGTAAACAAGTGGGACCCCATTCAAGTTAAAAGTTTTTACACAGCAAAGGAAACTCTTAGCAAGGTGAAAAGACAACCCTCAGAATGGGAGAAAATAATAACAAATGAAACAACTGATAATTAAGTAATTTCCAAATATACCAGCAGTTCATACAACTCAATACCAGAAAAGCAAATAACCCAATCAAATAGTGGGGAAAATACCTAAACAGACATTTCTCCAAAGAAGACATACATATGGCTGAAAAACACATGAAAAGATGCTCAACATTGCTCATTATTAGAGAAATGCAAAGCAAAACTACAGTGATATATCACCTCTGACTGATCAGAAGGGCCATCCTCAAAAAGTCTACAAACAATAAATGCTGGAGAGGGTGTGGAGAAAAGGAAATAGTTCTTGTAACATTGGTGAGAATGTAAATTGATAGAGCCATTATAGAAGACAATATGGAAATTCCTTTAAAAACTAGGAATAAACGCATCATATGACTCAGTAGTCCTACTCCTACGCGTATACCTTGAGGATATCAAAATTGAAAAAAAAGCACTGCGTCTCATTTTTCACTGAAGCACTATTTTCAATAGCTAAAATATGGAAGCAATCTAGATGTCCATTGACAAATTAAGAGATAAAGAAGTTGTGGTACATATACACAATGGAATATTGCTGCTACGCTGCTACGTCACTTCAGTCGTGTCCGACTCTGTGTGACCCCATAGGCGGCAGCCCACCAGGCTCCCCCATCCCAGTGGAATATTACTCAGCCATAAAAAGGGAACACATTTGAGTCAGTTCTAATGAAGCGGATGAACCTAGAACCTATCATGCAGAGTGAAGTAAGTCAGAAAGAGAAATGTGAATAATGTATACTGACACATAAAGTGAGTGAAGTCCCTCAGTCGTGTCCGCCTCTTTGCAACTCCATGGGATATAGCCTACCATGCTCCTCAGTCCATGGGATTTTCCAGACATGAGTACTGGAGTAGGTTGCCATTTTCTTTTCTAGGGCATCTTCCCAACCCAGGGATCAAACCTGGGTCTCCCGAATTGCAAGCAGACGCTTTACCATCTGAGCTATAGGGTGGGTAATTACTGACGCATACATGACATCTAAAAAGATGCTACTGATGAATTTATTTGCAGGGAAGCAATGGAGAAACAGACATAGAAAACAGACCTACTGCCATGGTGGAGGAGAGGAGGGAGAATAGGAGATGTAGAGAGAGAGTAACAGAAATTTACAATGCCATGTGTAAAATAGATAGCCAGTGGGAATTTACTATACAATTCAAGGAATTCAAACTGGGACTCTCTGACTGGCTGAAGGGTGGGTTGGGGAGGGGGTAGATGGTGGGAGGGAGGTCCTGGAGGTAGGGGACATGGGTGTACCTATGGCTGATCCTTGGTGATGTACGACAGAAACCACAAAATTCTATAAAGCAATTATCCTTCAATTAAAAGTTTTAAAATATCTAACGCTGAACATTAAAAAAAGAGAGAGAGATTAACTATTCTGAGAACAGGGAAAAATATTTCTTATGGGAATTTTTTCTTCCTTCGCCCTTTTTATACATTTTCCCTTTATATTTCATGCACATCTTAAAAGGCATAAATGAAATAAAACTTATAAATATAATCCAGTTCTCTATAAGTAAACAAAATCCAAGCCATATCCTGTTATTTAATTCTCAACCTAGAAAATTCTTATTAACCTCTAGAACAGGAATTTAGCTCTCAGTTTAAAACTATACTTTCTCTAAAATATATCTTTCGTGGATCACTGATCTACCCATATCAGAATTGTCTTACTAAATCCTTCAATTAAGGGGTGCTTGAACCTAGATAACAAAAAAGTTAATTTAGCTGGTTGTGCAGTTAATATTTGGTTGCACAGGCCTAAAATTGACAATATATTGACTTGGGTGTTTATCCAACATGCTAATATTTAGCAACATAAGCTGAATTTTTCATTGTTATGATTTCCTAATTTAATGGTAGCTTTAGGGTTACATTGAACCTAACAATCTTGCCCAGACAAATTGGGGAATGTTACTGTGTTGAAATTCTAATGTTAACCAAAATTCTTTGCTGGTATTTAATGAGATTTTTGGCCTTGTAACCTGATTCACAACTGATGGGACCTTTTAGAGTTTATTTTCCCTGGAAGGAGCAGGTTTCTAGTTTGCTGTAGAAACAAACATTTGCAAAATAAATAGTAGCAGGCAATTATTTTTAACCAAACTATTATGTCCTAGAGTAAGATGTTTGCATTCACTTTTCTTCCAAAACGTAGGGATTCTATCCTTATCTGTAAATAATTTTGAGGGACGTTTAAAAGATATTCAAACTATATTTTTCAGAAACATTTAAATATCAACGGTTTTCTCTATCCCTTCGGAGAGGAGAAAAGTAAGAAAGAGAGTAGAACAAGACTTACTTTTGTTCATTTGGTCTTTCTGAGAATCAAACATCTCTATAACAGGATGTAATAATTTATTTTTGTGTGAATGCTCACATAAACAAAAACCATTTCTATTATGGGCCTTGAAATAGCAGAATTCATATTTATTAGACATATTTAATTCTGTATCTCACATGGCACTTCACTCAAAGCATCCATAAGACATTGCCACATATAATAAAAATCAGAAAACACCTGAATAAAGGAAATGCACATAGCGTAGAACACTTTGAATTGCTAGTCTCTGTGAAACTCTTCAAAGCATTCTATTTAGAGATACAGTTTTAGTTAGCTCAGCTCTATTAACTCAGTAAGAGGCTTGTGATCTCTTATTAGTTTAGTGTCTCTTTCATAATTAAATAATAATGAGGTAAGATATATTCAAACAAATCTAAAATTAATTTGGCAAGAAATCGAGTCTTAATAAAATAATACATTTAAATACTCTTAGTATGAGGAAACACTGAATACTTATAGGAGAAACAGTAACACAGATGAACAATCCACAGATGAACTCTCAATCTATTACTCATTAAAGCTTTAAATACATGCTATATGCATACTTAGGAAAATAACATTCAACATCAATGCCAAGGTACAGTATAACTTAAAATGGGATTTGTGAGCTTTCATATCATGGATATCTTATTTCCAGATCATAAACTTGACTAAGTTTTAAGTCTCAGGAAGTGCACATTTATTACTAAGGATTCATCTTAAGAAATTCCCATTACTTCAAGTAATTTGTAATTTGCTTTCCCTGGTGTCTCAGAAGATAAAGCATCTGCCTGTGATGTGGGAGATCCAAGTTCGATGCCTGGGTTGGGAAGATCCCCTGGAGAAGGAAATGGCAACCCACTCCAGTATTCTTGCCTGGAGAATCCCATGGTTGGAGGAGCCTGGTGGGCTACAGTCCACGGGGTCGCAAAGAGTCGGACACGACTGAGAGACTTCACTTTCACTTTCATGTAATTTGAACTGACATGAAACAAACTGCAAAATATGTAAACTAAAGTCTGAAATCCACTTCTATATCTTCCTCATCAGGTGACTGGAGTTAACTCTTCTTTTTAATAGTCAATAAACAAATAATCTTGAGTAATTTTTTTTTTCCAACCAAGGTACATAGTATGAAAAAACAACAAATATAATTTTGAGTTGTTGGCTAACCTTTAGTAATCTTGTAAGAAGAAACATTTTATGAGAAATCACAGGCCCAACTTAAACTGAAAGAGAAGGAAGTATGTGAAACTCAAAACCCTTTTAGTTTCAAATGGCTTTTCCTTATTTATAATCCAAAATGATAAATTCATTGGTACATAATGAATTTCCAAATTTACCCTTCGTTGCTGTAGATATTCCAGTATGTATATATGTACACATATGTCTATACATGTATACCTATATAAATATTCTTGGATTTATGACTAAAATTACTCTCAACAAATGCTTTGAATATCATCGCTAAAATTCTAAAGTAACCAAAACAAAACTTAAGTTCCTGTAGACATACATGTACATATGTATGTGCACATGTGTGTGAACATGGACATAATCACACACACTCACATACACTGTTACTTGGTTGGGTAGTATTTGTATATGTATTGAAGAATGAAGTTTATGTTGCTGTACGTATAAAAGCCTAAGTAACTACAACTACCTGCAAAAATATGTTTGAGTATAACACATGTATACCACAGTTATTAAATATATCAACTTTGAGTTAGACTCAAAGGTTTCAATTCAGCTTGCAGCATAGCATCTTTGTGACCAAAAACAAACAAACAAAAAAAACTTTTTCTCTCTAATTCTAAGTATTCTGATGTGTAAAAAAGTGAAAAAGTGAAAGTGACATTGGCTCAATTGTGTCCAGCTGTTTGCAATCCCATGAACTGTAGCCCACCAGGCTCCTCTGTCCATGGAATTCTCCAGGTAACAATACTGGACAGGGCTAATAATGTACTAATATCATAGAAATGTCATGAGGATTAACAGAAATAATGTTTTCAAAGTACTAATGCAACGTAATTAGCATCTGAAATTGAATAAATGCTCAATGAATGTTCAATATAATAAATATAAATGTAACATAAGGTATTAAAATCTGCTCTTACACCATGAAAATAATTTCACTACTAGCTTGAAATTTCATTTTAAAATATATTTTTAGATTTTATTATTTTTTCATTCATCCTTAGAATATTTATTCTTAGAATAAATATTTATTCTTAGAATAAAATTTATTATAAATAAATATGTATATAATATATATTTAATATAATTATATAATGCTTAATTAAATTTAATTTAATTATATAATAAATGTATGAATAAATAAATATTATAAGATACATTTATGAATGCTTCTAGATTTCCTGCATTGTGATAGCAACCATTTGACAATGGTTGTCAAAACAGATACAGTCTTTTCCCTATTGAGATTTCACAATGAGGAAAATGACACAATAATTATGTAAATATATAACTATAAATTGTTTTAGTTTAGTTCAGTTCAGTCACTTAGTCGTGTCTGACTTTGCAATCCCGTGGCCTGCAGCACATCAGGCTTTCCTGTCAATCACCAACTCCCAGAGCTTACTCAAATTCATGTCCATCAAGTTGGCGATGCAGTGTAACCATCTCATCATCTGTCATCCCCTTCTCCTCTCGCCTTCAATCTTTCCCAACATCAGGGTCTTTTTCAGTGAGTCAGTTCCTCATATCAGGTGGCCAAAGTATTGGGGCTTCAGCTTCAACATCAGTTCTTTCAATGAATATTCAGGTTTGATTTTCTTTAGGATTGACTGATTGGATCTCCTTGATGTCCAAGGAACTCTCAAGAGTCTTCTCCACTGCCACATTTCCAAACCATCAATTCTTTGGTGCTCACCTTCCTTTATAGTCCAACTCTCACATCCATACAATGACTACTGGAAAAGCCATAGCTTTGACTAGACATACCTTTGTTGGCAAAATAATGTCTCTGCTTTTTAATATGCTGTCTAGTTTGGTAATAGTTTTTCTTCCAAGGAGAAAGTGTTTTTTAGTTTCATGGTTTCAGTCACCATCTGCAGTGATTTTGGAGCCCCCCAAAATAAAGCAATATGATAAGAGGGGTTAAATTGCATTTAGAATCAAACCCCAAACCTGGTAGAGATGCTTGGAGTGCTCAAACAAAACCTTACACATACCAGCAGAAACCCAGAGACTGAGCCAGACCTGCCTTAGTGTTTGAGTGTCTCCTGAAGAGGTACAGGTCAGCAGTGGACTGCAGCAGAGTCAGAGGCTCTGGGTGCAGCAGACCTGTGTATGGCATAAACCCTCTTGGAAAAGGTCACCATTAACCCTATTAGAGAAGGCAATGGCACCCCACTCGAGTACTCTTGCCTGGAAAATCCTGTGGATGGAGGAGCCTGGTGAGCTGCAGTCCATGGGGTCGCTAAGAGTCAGTCACGACTAAGCGACTTCACTTTCACTTTTCACTTTCATGCATTAGAGGAGGAAATGGCAGCCCACTCCAGTGTTCTTGCCTGGAGAATCCCAGGGACGGGGGAGCCTGGTGGGCTGCCGTCTATGGGGTCGCACAGAGTTGGACACATCTGACGTGACTTAGCAGCAGCAGCAACCCTTTCATAGAGCTGCCAGAATTTACAAAGGACTGGAGAAATAGACTCTTGAAAGGCACAAACCAAACTTTGTGCACACTAAGACCTAGGAGAAAGGAGCAATGCCTGACCCAGACTTGCCCATGAGTGTCCAGGAGGTGGAGGTATGGCGGTGGCCATGGCCTACTGCAGGGTCTGGGCACTGAGTGTGACAGTGAGCACAGGACCTTTTGAAGGAGGTTACCATTATCTTCATTACCTCCACCATAGTTTGGCCTCAGGTCAAACAACAGAGAGGGAACACAGCCCCACCCATCCACAGAAAATTGAATTAAAGATTTACTGAGCATGGCCCTGCCCATCAGATAAGATCCAGTTTCCCCCCTCAGTCAGTCTCCCATCAGGAACCTTCCATAAGCCTCTTATCCTTATCCATCAGTGGGCAGACAGAATGAAAACCACAATCACAGAAAGCTAACCAAACTGATCACATGGACCACAGTTCAGTTCAGTTCAGTCACTCAGTCCTGTCCGACTCTTTGCAGCCCCATGAATCACAGCACACCAGGCCGCCATGTGCATCACCATCTCCTGGAGTTCACTCAGACTCACGTCCATCGAGTCCATGATGCCATCTAGCCATCTCATAATCTCTGGTTCCTCTGCCTTTTCTAAAACCAGCTTGAACATCTGGAAGTTCACAGTCCACATACTGTTGGAGTCTGGATTGGAAAATTCTGAGCTTCACTTTGCTAGTGTGTGAGATGAGTGCAATTGTGCGGTAGTTTGAGAATTCTTTGGCATTTCTTTCTTTGGGATTGGAATGAAAAATGACCTTTTCCAGTCTTGTGGCCACTATTGAGTTTTCAAAATTTGCTGGCATATTGAGTTCAATGCATTCACAGCATCATCTTTTAGGATTTGAAATGCTCAACTGAAATTCCTTCACCTTCACTGGCTTTGTTCATAGTGATGCTTCCTAAGGCCCCCTTGACTTTACATTCCAGGATTTGTGGCTCTAGGTGAGTGATTACACCATCATGATTTATCTGGGTCATGAAGATCTCTTCTGTATAGTTCTGTGTATTCTTGCCACCTCTTCTTAATCTCTTCTGCTTCTGTTAGATCCATACCATTTCTGTCCTTTATTGTATCCATCTTTGCATGGAAATTTCCCTTGGTATCTCTAATTTTCTTAAAGAGATCTCTAGTGTTTCCCATTCTATTGTTTTCCTCTATTTCTTTTAACTGATTGCTGAGGAAGGCTTTCTTATCTCTCCTTGCTATTCTTTGGAACTCTGCATTCAGATGCTTATATCTTTCCTTTTCTCCTTTGCCTTTACCTCTCTTTTCACAGCTATTTATAAGGCCTCTTCAGTATTTTGCCTTTTTGCAATTCTTTTTCTTGGCTATGGTCTTGATCACTGCCTCCTTTACAGTGTCACAAATCTCCATCCATAATTCTTCAGGTACTCTATCCCACTATATAATTGTCAGGGGTTTGATTTAGGTCATACCTCAATGATCTAGTGGCTTTCCCTACTTTCTTCAATTTAAGTCTGAATTTGGCAATAAGGAGTTCATGATCTGAGCCACAGTCAACTCCTGGTCTTGTTTTTGCTGACTGTATAGAGCTTCTCTATCTTTGGCTGCAAATAATATAATCAATCTGATTTCAGTATTGACCATCTGGTTATGTCCATGTGTAGAGTCTTCTCTTGTGTTTTTGGTAGAGGTTATTTGCTATGACAACTGCATTCTCTTGACAAAACTCTATTAGCCTTTGCTCTGCTTCATTTTGTACTCCAAAGCCAAAGTTGCCTGTTATTCCATGCATCTCTTGACTTCCCACCTTTGCATTCCAGTCCCCTATGGTGAAAAGGAAATCTTTTTTGGGTGTTATTTCTAGAAGGTCTTGTAGGTATTCATAGAACCTTCAGTTTCAGCCTTTTAAACATTCCTGGTTGGGGCACAGACTTGGATTACTGTGATATTGAATGGTTTGCCTTAACGAACAGAGACCATTCTGTCATTTTTGAGATTGCATCCAAGTACTGCATTTTTGACTCTTTTGTTGACTATGAGGACTACTCCATTAATGGTTATTTGAATTAAATCCTCCCATTCCAGTCCATTTTAGTTTACTGATTCCTAAAATGTCAATGTTCACTCGATAGATTTTTGTCTGCTGCAGATATAAATGATTTAGACCATTTATATAAAATGTATATAAAAATTATATGGAAGAGATCCTGTGGGTTGGGAGAAAATACTTACAAGTGGTGCTACAGACAATGGATTAATTTGCAAAATATACAAACATCTCATACAACTCAGTATAAAAAACAACCGAATCAAAAAACTTACAGAAGACCTAAATAAGGATTTCTCCAAAGAAGACTTACATTTGACCAACAAACACATGAAAAGATGCTTGATGTCACTAATTATTAGAGAATGCAAATAAAAGCTACAATGAAGCATCACCTCACAGTAGTCAGAATAGCTATCATCAAAAATTTTACGAATATTAAATACTAGAGAGGATGTAGAGAAAAGGGAACCCTCCTATTCTCCTTGTGAAAGTGTAAATTGGTGCAGTGACTATGAAAAACAATATGCAGCTTCTTTAAAGATTTAATTGCCATATCTCACCAACGATCCCACTCTGGTGCATATATCTGGAAAAGATGAAAACTCTGGAAAAGCAACATGCACCCCAATATTCATAGCAACACTGTTTACAAAGGCCAAGACATGGAAGCAACCTAAGTGTCCACCAATAGATGAATGAATAAGAAAGGTGTCACACACACACACACACACACACACATATATAACTTAATCATAAAAATGAATGAAATAATGTCTTTTGCAGCCACATCAATTGATCTAGAGAATATCATCAGTTCAGTTCAGTAGCTCAGTCGTGTCCAACTCTTTGCGACCCCATGAATCGCACCACACCAGGGTTCCTTGTCCATCACCAACTCCCAGAGTTCACTCAGACTTGTGTCCATCGAGTCAGTGATGCCATCCAGTCATCTCATCTTCAGTCGTCCCCTTCTTCTCCTGCCCCCAATCCCTCCCAGCATCAGAGTCTTTTCCAATGAGTCAACTCTTCACATGAGGTGGCCATAGTACTGAAGTTTCAGCTTTAGCATCATTCCTTCCAAAGAAATCCCAGGGTTGATCTCCTTCAGAATAGACTGGTTGGATCTCCTTGCAGTCCAAGGGACTCTCAAGAGCCTTCTTCAACACCACAGTTCAAAAGCATCAATTCTTTGGCACTCAGCCTTCTTCACAGTCCAACTCTCACATCCATACATGACCACAGGAAAATCCATAGCCTTGACTAGACGGACCTTAGTCGGCAAAGTGATGTCTCTGCTTTTGAATATGCTATCTAGGTTGGTCATAACTTTTATTCCAAGGAGTAAGCATCTTTTAATTTCATGGCTGCAGTCACCATCTGCAGTGATTTTGGAGCCCTCCCCCAAAATAAAGTCTGACACTGTTTCCACTATTTCTCCATCTATTTCCCATGAAGTGATGGGACCTGATGCCATGATCTTCGTTTTCTGAATGTTGAGCTTTAAGCCAACTTTTTCACTCTCCTCTTTCACTTTCATCAAGGCTTTTTCCATGATCCAGTGGATGTTGGCAATTTGATCTCTGGTTCCTCTGCCTTTTCTAAAACCAGCTTGAACATCAGGGAGTTCATGATTCACGTATTGCTGAAGCCTGGCTTGGAGAATTTTGAGCATTACTTTACTAGCATGTGAGATGAGTGCAATTGTGTGGTAGTTTGAGCATTCTTTGGCATTGCCTTTCTTTGGAATTGGAATGAAAACTGACCTTTTCCAGTCCTGTGGCCACTGCTGAGTTTTCCAAATTTGCTGGCATATTGAGTGCAGCACTTTCACAGCATCATCTTTCAGGGTTTGAAATAGCTCAACTGGAATGCCATCACCTTCACTAGCTTTGTTCGTAGTGATGCTTTCAAAGGCCTACTTGACTTCACATTCCAAGATGTCTGGTTCTAGATGAGTGATCACACCATCGTGATTATTTGGGTCATGAAGATCCGTTTTGTACAGTTCTTCTATGTATTCTTGCCATCTTTTCTTAATATCTTCTGCTTCTGTTAGGTCCATATAATTTCTGTCCTTTATCGAGCCCATCCTTGCCTGAAATGTTCCTTTGATATCTCTAATTTTCTTGAAGAGATCTCTAGTCTTTCCCATTCTGTTGTTTTCCTCTATTTCTTTGCATTGATGGCTGAAGAAGAATTTCTTATCTCTCTTGCTAATCTTTGGAACTCTGCATTCAGATGCTTATATCTTTCCTTTTCTTCTTTGCTTTTCACTTCTCTTCTTTTCACAGCTATTTGTAAGGACTCCTCAGACAGCCATTTTGCTTTTTTGCATTTCTTTACCATGGGGATGGTCTTGATCCCTGTCTCCTGTACAATGTCACGAACCTCATTCCATAGTTCATCAGGCACTTAATCTATCAGATCTAGGCCCTTAAATCATAGTAAGTGAAAGATTAGATAGAGAAAGACAAGTATTATATGTGGAATGTAAAAAAATAATACAAATGAATTTATTTACAGAAAGAAACAGATTGCAGACCTGGAGAACAAACTTACAGCTTCCAAGAGTATGTGGGAGAGGGGTACATTAAGAGTATGGGGTTAACAAAAGACACATTATATGCAATCTCTCAATCTATAAAAGTTAACATCTTATTCTATAGAACCTGAGTTTTAATAAATAGTAAATCAAATAAAGTTACCTTTTTAAATATTATATCTTTAAACAGTGATCTGGTTTGACTTCCATAGGGCACAGCATAATGTTTTTTTCCCTCTTTCCAATTTTGAGATAATTTTTAATGGCATAGCCATTTCCTCCTTCAAATATTTTCACTGCTGGTTTGTAAAAAGCAAGAAAATTTGTGTGTTAATAGGACAGGAAAGGAGGTGAATGCCAGGTAATGACATTCTACTTTCTTTGCTTATTGTGCTATATCTCTTTAAGAATTAGGCAAATTTAGCTGTAGAATTTAACCCTGACTGGTTGATTTCCTCTTGCCTGCTTTATGATATTCATATCCTCTCTGTAACTGCATAATTTTGATGGTCTTCCCAATTTGAGGTGACATTACAAAGCCTGCTGTCTTTAATTCAACACTGTAACATATTATGTCACATCTTCCCATCCCCCTTCATGATTTTCCCTGACACAGAAGGAAGGAAACATTTAAGAATGAGACTAGAGTACTACTGAGCGATGCAAGTCAAAGGAGGGCATGGATAAATTCTATTTAGAAAAGAACTAAGGTACATAGATAAATTAGATTTATCTTTTCCTTCATTTTTAGAATCTGGAGTCAATATCCATGGATCTCTCAGTAACCTTTCCCATCTCCTTTTCCCCTATATATACAGTTATTCCATTATTACATATCTTTTTTTCTCTCTGTCTTAAAGGTATTTTGTTTCATTCTAGTTACACCTACAACTTAGGTTAATAAGAAAGACTTTAATCATAATCGTTAGCCATCAATAAAATTGCATAATTTTTTCTGTTCTTTCTGTTCTAGATGAAAACTCTTAGATTTCAAATAGCTACCTTCTAAGGGGTAAGACTGATCTGAGTTTTAATATGAAACAAGCAAAAATAAATTGTTCTTATATTTGTAAATTAAGATATAGAAAATAATTTTGAGTGTTTGTAAAATTTTCTCTTTCTCTGGACAATCTTTAATTCTAAGGATAACTAATCTGGTCTTTCTGGTATAGCTTCTAATCATAATATAAAGTGAATTCATCATTTTGAAGATTATAGTTTAAAGGAAAGTAGTTTTCAAAGCAAATCTGAGAGCTTAAATTCTCATTTCTCTTCTATGCCAAAGAGATTGTGTACCTGTCTTCTTTTCTGAGTGCCAGATAAACAGAAATGGACCAATTTCCTCATTTGCAAATTGAAGGATGGGGATATGAGAACTTTCTCAAGTTTATTCAGCAAAACTTTAATGGTGAGAATAATGCCCATTGTCACATAAATTAGAGAAAAATTGGATAAACAAAGGGAGTCATCCATAAGTCTAAGTCCCAACCACTAATGCTGAAGAAGATGAAGTTGAACAGTTCTATGAAGACTTGCAAGACCTTCTAGAGCTAACAACCAACAAGGATGTTCTTTTCACTATAGGAGACAGGAATGCAAAAGCAGAAGTGAAGAAATACCTGCAGTAACAGGCAAATTTGGCCTTGGAGTACAGAATGAAGCAGAACAATGGCTAATAGAGTTTTGCCAAGAGAACGCACTGGTCATAGCAAACACCCACATCCAACAACACAAGAGAAGACAATGAACAGGGACCTCACCAGATGGTCAATACCAAAATCAGATTGATTATATTCTTTGCAGCCAAAAATGGAGAAGCTCTACACAGTCAACAAAAACAAAACTGGGAGCTGACTGTGGCTCAGATAATGAACTTCTTATTGCCAAATTCAGACTTAAATTGAAGAAAGTAGAGAAAACCACTAGACCATTCAGGTATGACCTAAATCAAATTCCTTATGATTATACAGTGGAAGTGACAGACAGATTCATGGCATTAGATCTGACAGAGTGCCTGAAGAATGTCCAAGTGCCTATAGATGGAGGCCTTACAAATACTGAGAAAAGAAGAGAAGTGAAAGGCAAAGGAGAAAAGGAAAGATACCGATTTGAATGCAGAGTTCCAAAGAATAGCAAGAAGAGATAAGAAGGCCTCCCTCATGGATCAGTGCAAAGAAATAGAGGAAAACAGTAGAAAGGGAAAGACTAATGTTCTCTTCAGGAAAATCAAAGTTATCAAGGGAACATCTCATGCAAAGTGCAAAGATGGGCACAATAACGGACAGAAATGGTACAGATATAACAGAAGCAGAAGATATTAAGAAGTGGCAGAACACAGAAAGAAAGTGAAAGTGAGGTCACTCAAACGTGTCCGACTCTTTGCGACCCCGTGGACTGTAGGCCACCAGGCTCCTCCATCCCTGGGATTCTCCAGGCAAGAATACTGGAGTAGGTTGCCATTTCCTTCTCCAGGGGATTGTCCTAACCCAGGGATCGAACCCAGATCTCCTGCATTGCAGGCAGACGCTTTAACCTCTGAGCCACCAGGGAAACCACCAAGAACACAGAAGAACTGTACAAAAAAAGATATTCNGAAAAGGAAAGATATAAACATCTGAATGCAGAGTTCCAAAGAATAGCAAGGAGAGATAAGAAAGCCTTCATCAGTGATCAGTGCAGAGAAATAGGGGAAAACAATAAAATGGAAACACTAGAGGTCTCTTCAAGAAAATTAGAGATACCAAGGGAATATTTCAAGCAAAGATGGCGACAATAAAGGACAGAAATGGTATGGACCTAACAGAAGCAGAAGATGTTAACAAGAGGTGGCAAGAGTACACAGAATAACTTACAAAAAAGATCTTCAAAACCCAGATAATCATAATGATATGATCACTCACCTAGAGCCAGACATCCTGGAATGAGAAGCATCACTACAAGCAAAGCTAGTGAAGGTGAAGTAATTCCAGTTGAGCTATTTCAAATCCTGTATGAGGAGGCTGTGAAAGTGCTGCACTCAATATGCCAGCAAATTTGGAAAACTCAATAGTGGCCACAGGACTGGAAAAGGTCAGTTTTCATTCCAATCCCAAAGAAAGGCAATGCCAAAGAATGCTCAAACGACCACAAAATTGCACTCATCTCACACGCTAGTAAAGTAATGCTCAAAATTCTCCAAGCTAGGCTTCAGAAATACATGAATCATGAACTTCCAGATATTGATGCTGGATTTAGAAAAGGCAGGGGAACCAGAGATCAAATTGCCAATATCATCTGGGTCATCAAAAAGCAAGAGAGTTCAGGAAAAAAAAAAATCTATTTCTGCTTTATAGACTATGCCAAAGCCTTTGACTGTGTGGATAACAACAAACTCTGGTAAATTCTTCAAGAAATGACATACCAGACCACCTGATGTATCTTTTGAGAAATCTGTATGCAGGCCAGAAGCAACGGTTAGAACTGGCCATGGAACAACAGACTGGTTCCAAATCGGGAAAGGAGTACATCAAGCCTGAGTATTGTCACCCTGCTTATTTAACTTATATGCAGAGTACATCATGAGAAACGCTGGGCTGGATGAAACACAAACTGGAATCAAGATTGCTGGGAGAAATATCAATAACCTTAGATATGCAAATGACACCACCCTTATGGCAGAAAGTGAAGAGGAATTAAAAACCCTCTTGATGAAAGTGAAAGAGGAGAGTGAAAAAGCTGGCTTAAAACTCAACATTCAGAAAATGAAGATCATGGCATCTGGTCCCATCACTTCATGGCAAATAGATGGGGAAACAGAGGAAACAGTGACAGACTTTATTTTTTTGTGCTCCAAAATCACTGCAAACGGTGACTGTAGCTATGAAATGATAAGACACTTGCTCCTTGGAGGAAATTGTCACCAACCTAGGCAGCATATTAAAAAGTAGAAAAATTACTTAACCAACAAATGTCCATCTAGTCAAAGCTATGATTTTTCCAGTAGTCATGTAGGGATATTTTTTTGTGCTCCAAAATCACTGCAAACGGTGACTGTAGCTATGAAATGATAAGACACTTGCTCCTTGGAGGAAATTGTCACCAACCTAGGCAGCATATTAAAAAGTAGAAAAATTACTTAACCAACAAATGTCCATCTAGTCAAAGCTATGATTTTTCCAGTAGTCATGTAGGGATGTGAGAGTTGGACTATAGGGAAAGCTGAGTGATGAAGTGATGCTTTTGAACTGTGGTGTTGGAGAAGACTCTTGAGAGTTTCTTGGACAGCAAGGAGATTCAACCAGTCCATCCTAAAGAAAATAAATCCTGAATATTCATTGGAAGGACTGTTGCTGAAGATGAAACTCCAATATTTTGGCCACCTGGTGCAAAAAAGTGACTCCTTTGAAAAGACCCTCATGCTGGGAAAGACTGAAGGCAGGAGGAGGGGATGACAGAGGATAAGACAGTTGGATGGCATCACTGACTCAATGGACATGAGTTTGAGTAAACTCCAGGAGTTGGTGTTGGACAGGGAGGCCTGGCGTGCTGCAATCCATGGGGTCACAAAGAGTAAAACACGACTGAGTGACTGAACTGAACTGAACCTGTAGCAATTCACTTGTTTCATAGGATAACTCTCACTTGATAACACCTCCTAATTATTGCATCATAGTATAATGAGAAAACATCCCCTGGAGAAGGAAATAGAAGTCGACTCCAATATTCTTGCCTGGGAAAACCCATGAACAGAAGAGCCTGGCTGGTTACAGTCCATGGAGTTGCGAGAGTCATATATGACTTAGCAACTAAATCACCATACCTGGAAAAGAATCTAGTTAAGAGTCAAGTAAATTATATATTTGCATTCCATTTTTTCAGTTCCTGGCTGTATGAACATGGATCAATTACTCATTCTTTTTGTGTATCTTTACAGTAATGACCATACTTTCCTCTTAGGTGTGTGCTAATTAAATCGGATGACCAATGTTAACTTTCTAGCATACAATTGACAGATACATTCCTGTTCTGAAATTAATTTTTTCCTACTATCACTCTCAAATTTTCTACCCTGAGAATTTCTTATCCTTCATATTTGGCTTTGGTATAAATCTTGGCCATTTATTCATTGTCTTAGATGAAAATGCCTTTCTATTTCATTCAGTATTTGCATACCAATTTCCAGTCTCTTCAGAAAAGGTGCTGATACAAGGTCTCTTCCTCAGTATTGTTAACTATATGGATTTATAATTGTGATGAAATGGGTGGAAATTAATCATGAGCAGTTTTTAATCATCACATAGGTCACAGATAGACTTATACATCCATATGTTTAATAAATTGACTGGGTTGAAATTGTGTTGGTGTGATATTATTTGGCCTGGAAATAGGACCTGAGTCTATATTATAAATTATAGTCTAAATTATAGTCACTTATATACCATTCTGGAATATGTTGCTGTTGTTCTGTGGCTAAGTTGTGTCTGACTCTTTGTGACACCATGGACTGCAGCAGGCCAGGCCCCTATCCTTCTCTGTCTCCTGGAGTTGGCTCACATTCATGTCCATTGAGTTGGTGATGCCATCTAACCATCTCATTCTCTGTTATCTCCTTCTCCTTTTGCCTTCAGTCTTTCCCAGCATCAAGGGCTTTTCCAATGACTGAGAGAGAGAGAAAGAGAGAGAGAAAGAGAGAGAGAAAGAGAGAGAGAAAGAGAGAGAGAAAGAGAGAGAG
>SJYX01002614.1:55239-79846 GCA_006410675.1 Oreotragus oreotragus
GTGACATTTTTTTTTTTTTTGGTAAATTATTTGTCTGATTAAAAAAAAAAAGGGAGAATGTCTAACAGAGCTAAAGAAGTCTAATCCTAAAAAAGAGAGAGCGAGATCATTAGAATGGTTAATTCAAAGAAGCAATTAAAGTTAACTATGAAAGGTACCTAAGAGGTAATAGCAGAGCTCAGATAAAGAGGTGAATGGCCAGTTTATATACAACATGAACATGTGAGTCCCAAATTATGTATTCCTAGGCAAACACACATATATACATATATACATTTATATAAAAGTTGGATAGAATAAGCATTTTATTTTCTCAAGGGAATGATTACAAAATGGATTGTGGAATCTTATTGGGTAAGGAAGAAAGTAAAGAAACCAATAGTAGAATCAGAGAAAGTGGAAGTGCTAGGAAAAAAAAAAAATATCTGGAGAAAGGACCTGGGAAAAGAAACTTTTGGAGTTCATATAATCGATGTGAGTAAGTAACTGAAAAGCAATGCAAAAAAAAAAAAAAGAAAAATGTTTTTGTTTAAGATAGTCAATGAAATATGAAGATAGGGAAGAGAAAACAAAATGCAGTTTGAGCTTCAAAAAATCTAGTATCTGGTCATCTAGAAATATTTAAGGAAATTTTCAAGCTTGATTTTGACTTTTTAAAATTTCTTTGGTAAATTTTAGCTTCTACTTAATCCTCCCAGTTAAGTCACTTCTAATTTGTAACAGTTTTCCTTAGTCTAGAATTTTTTATCTAATCTTTTTTTCTTTTCTGTACTTAATTTTATTTTTGTTTTTAATTATTTTATTGTGTTATAAGTTATATCTTAATTTTATTTTTGTTTTTAATTATTTTATTGTGTTATAAGTTATATCTAACATAAAACCACACTATACTTTTTGAAGTAAGCAGAAGATATAGGAATCATTGCCAATAATGAACAGAGACTCTGGAAAATATGGAACTGAAAAGCAGTTGTTTACAAACTGACTAAACTTTTCCAAGTGGATGCTGGTTGTAATAGTCATTGGATTTTGGTGGAAGGATTTCTGAGTAAACAAGATACTGGTAATCAGAGTTCTGTGAAAAATCAGTAGCAGACTAGAAATTAACTCTGCTGCCTTTTTTTTTTTTTTTCCCCTCTTCAATTAAGCATTCTTTGCATGCTTTCTCTTTGTCCTTTGGTGATATGTATAAGATGCCACCCTCAGAAAAGTCACTGAAACCACATTTATTCTTCACTTGAATCCTGGCTAGAAACCTCAAAATAACAGATTTATGTGGCCTACTGGTTGCCATATATTTTATTCCATCTGCCTTTATATTCCATGTATTTATTTTCCCTGTCTTCTAGAGTTATCTTCCTCAGGTTCAGGGCATCCAACCTTGTCTTCTGTCTAGACTTTATTGTTTGACTTATTCCTTTATCTAATTTTAATAGCCAAGGCTCTGCTTTAAAGCCAGGTTGTATTCCTAACCCCTCTATACTTTGACCATTTTTGGATCCTCTGAAAGGATGACATTCTATTTTGCATTTTGGCATAGCTTATTATTTGCATTTTATTTTATCTTTAGTTCTTGGAAAATCTTACTCCTGGTCCTTGGCCCTCTCACCTCCATTTGTCTCTAACTGGTGAATTAATGACCAGTATAAATATTGGAATAGGATTCATTAACATCCTTCATAGCTTCTGAAAATTGATCACTTCCCAGCTTTTTAGAGTTTAAACAATTTGACAGGCATATTTGCAGTGAGCTCAAGTGACATGGATGATATAAGGCACATATCCTTATTGTAACTCATAATTTCCCGCTTAAGTTTCTGTCTTCCCCCAAGGAAAACAGGATTATAATCACGCTTTACTGTTGATCTTCTTGCAATGAGAATGGCCTGGCACATAATAGGTGCCCAAGAAATACTTATTGAATAAATGAATAGGTGCTATGGAAGTAAAGATGATTGTTGTTGTTCAGTTGCTCAGTAATGTCCAACTCTTCCTGACCCCATGGACTGCAACACACCAGGCCTCCCTGTCCTTCACTGTCTCCTGGAGCTTGTTTAAACTCGTGTCTATTAAGTTGGTGATGTCATCTAACCATCTCATCCTCTGTTGTCCCCTTCTCCTCCCATCTTTAATCTTTTCCAGCATCAGGGTCTTTTGCAAGGAGCCAGTTTTTCTGGAAGGACTTCTTCTCCAGGTGGACAAAGTATTGGAGTTTCAACTTCAGCATCAGTCCTTCCAGTGAATGTTCAGGACTGATTTCCTTTAGGATGGACTCGTTTGGATCTCTTTGCAGTCCAAGGGACTCTCAAGAGTCTTCTCCAACACCACAGTTCAAAAGCTTCAACTCTTTGGCACTCAGCCTTCTATACAGTCCAACACTCACATCTGTACATGACCACTGGAAAAAAACATAGCTTTGACTATATGGACTTTGTCAGCACAGTGATGTCTCTGCTTTTTAATGTGCTGTCTAGCTTGGTCATGGCTTTTCTTCCAAGGAGCATGCATTTTTAGATTTCATGGTTGCAGTCACCATCTGCAATGATTTTGCAGCCCAAGAAAATAAAGTCTGTCACTGTTTCCATTGCTTCACCATCTATTTGCCATGAAGTGATGGGCCTGAATGCTATGATCTTAGTTTTTTGAATGTTGAGTTTTAAGCCAGCTTTTTCACTCTCCTCTTTCACCTTCATCAAGAAGCTCTTTAGTTCCTCTTTGTTTTCTGCCATTAGGGTGGTGTCATCTGCATACCTGAGGCTGAGTACAGCCTTGCCATACAGCCTTGACATACTTCTTTCCCAATTTTGAACCAGCCTGTTGTTCCATGTCTGGTTCTAACTGTTGCTTCTTGACCTGCATACAGATTTTGCAGGAGGCAGGTAAGATGCGGAGAAGGCAATGGCATCCCACTCCAGTACTCTTGCCTGGAAACTCCCATGGATGGAGGAGCCTGGTAGGCTGCAGTCCATGGGGTCGCTGAGTCAGACACGACTGAGCAACTTCACTTTCACTTTTCACTTTCATGCATTGGAGAAGGAAATGGCGACCCACTCCAGTGTTCTTGCCTGGAGAATCCCAGGGATGGCGGAGCCCAATGGGCTGCCCTCTGTGGGGTCGCACAGAGTTGGACACGACTGAAGCGACTTAGCAGCAGCAGCAGCAGCAGGTAAGATGCTCTGGTATTCCCATCTATTTAAGAATTTTCCACAGTATGTTGTGATCCACATGGTCAAATGGCACACTGAAGTCCATGGGATCACAGAGTCGGACACAACTGAACTGAATTGAACTAAACATGGTCAAAGGCTCTAGTGTAGTCAGTGAAGCAGAAGTAGATAGTTTTCTGGAATTCCCTTGCTGTTTCTATTATCTAGCAGATGTTGGGAATTTGATCTCTGGTTCCTTTGCCTTTTTAATTCCAGCTTGTACATCTGGAATTTCTTGGTTCATGTACTCTTTCTTGGGACACAGGTAAACTTCATCCCCCCACTACACATACGTATAGCTATATGTCACTCTGGGGTGAAGCATTTTGCAGTGTGTGAGCCATTCCATGTTTTTTTCTTTTTTCCATTTCATGAATATTCTATATTGAAGTGGCAGAACTGTTAAATATCAGGAGTCTGGGTAACCTAGCTGCTGTTTGGAGGACATATGCTCAGGAATAATGCTTCCCAACAAGGATTTTTCCATACTGACCTTATGTAAGTTCAGCCACTAATAATTGACGTTGTTTATAATGATACCTTCCTTTCCTCAATCTCAATAATTGAGGAACTTAGCTTAAAAATTTCCTCAGAAAAGTTTTCCCTGAACTACCTGCCACTCCCAACACACATGCACACATAAATTTTCATGGAATCATTTAATTTCCTTTTATAATAATTACCCATTTTGCATTAACACCATATTTGTGTGATTAATATTTATTTCTCCTACTGGAGTATACCTTCCATGAGAGTAAGGCTATGTCCTTTCCCTCACCATTTTATCTGCTTTAGGAATTTGATAAATATTTGTTGAATGGATTAATTGTAAATTGACCATCTGGAACTATCATTATGCCTGAATTTGTGGCTAGAAGATTCTGATACTCACTGCTTTCTGGACTGCATTTCTTCTTCACAAAGTGTTACAAAAACTTGCCCTCTATCTCAACTTCTCACCCAGTAAGTTATACCCAACTACTCTTTATCAACAAGGTTAGTTTCTGGATGTGAAATTTCATTCAAATTTTCACTTAATCCTGACCCCTGCCTCTGCCCCTTCCCATTAGCAGATTGATGAGGTAGATCCCACCACATGCCCAGATCGCCTTTAATTATGACAGTTTTGTTCAAAGCCCAGATTTCCATTACACAAAGAAATTTTTTAAAAAAGTTGCTTTTGAGATTTTCGACCTGTATTCTTATCTGCAAAGCTGCAAAATCTACAATTCCTAATGCTGCTTGATTTAGTTTTCTGGGTGGACATGTGCACATACATGTGCTGAGAACGTTAATAGAAGTTTGTTCATTTAGATTCCAAGAAACCTTCACTTTGAAGAGAAATAAAAAGTCCTTGTGCATTTCTCTCAAGCATGGAAATGTATAATGCAGTTAATTTGGCTATTTCCTCCATAATTACCATTAGTTAACCTTGAATTTCAATTTTATAATGTAAGCTGCAAACTATTAAGCATGTTACAGTGTTTTTTACTAAAATAGTTTGGTAAATCACCCCCCCCTAAAATATTTATGATACAATATACATGTTTTATTAAGTGCTTTGGCTGCTAAGTTCATTTTTTATCTTGGAACATTAACATCTACATCATTACTGAAGCTGCAATCTATTAACCTAGTGGTATTTTCAGTACTCACATTCCATGCTAAGCTTTGGCTGAAAAATTATAGAACACCTTAAGTTTACATTGTGTGATTTATAGTTTTGTAGTATGTTCTATGCACATTACTTTTGGATCTTTGTCAAACAAAAACACATATAATTATGCCATTTTGTGCTCGTAGAATCCAGGCTTCTGGGAAGTGATATGGCTTATCAAGTTCATGAAGCTACTGAAATTTCAGGGTCAAAGCTTGTTCTTTAAGTTTTCAAAGGTCTCAGAAGACTTCTTTTATTTCTTATTTTTCCTAGAAACCCCAGAATGAGGATTCTAAAGGGCTACTCTGCCATCCAAACCTTAGTTACTTAAGATTTTCCAATTGCCATTCTGGTATTTTTTTTCATGGTGTTGACAGTGGTACCTCTAATGCCAAAGTCACTGGTAACGGTATTGCATTCATCACAAAGCCAAACTTGGTTATTGCTGTGACTTTTTCCAGTTGAATCAATCAGCAAGTACTTTTCAGTATCAATTAGCATGGCATTGTGAAGGACACATTCAAGTAAATACATCTCAGAGACTGACAGTTAGGAGGTAGATAATCAAGGAACAAAATTAGCACACATGAAGCAGTGATGAAGAACACAAACACCATAAGACTTGAACAATTTTAGAATGTCCTGAAAGGCACAAGGGATCTGACTGAGACTAAGGGAGATGGAGGAATGTATCCAGTCAAACAGCACACAGGCTGGCAAAGGGATTCAAAATCAACCTTTGGCCACAGATACACCTCAGCCCGTACACTGGAGATAAGAGATTTGAGATTAGGAAAAAAGATAGCTTATCATTAAGCCTCTTCAAGAGGGAAGGGTAAAATCTACTTTAGAAAGAAGTCATGGTGTTTATTCCACGTGGAAAAATATAATAAAGTCACCAATGAGATGGACATGGAGGTTTCGCCAGACAGGAACCAAAACTGACCCATTTGTTAAAAGCAAGATGTGCCAAACATTGAAATGAGCATTTTTCAAATATTATTTCATGTTATCCTGACAATGAGCCCCTCTCAGTGGCTCAGCACTAAAGAATCTGTCTGCAATGCAGGTGATGAAGGAGATGGTGGTTCGATCTCTGGGTCAGGAAGATCCCCTGGAGGAAGAAATGGCAACCCACTCCAGTATTCTTGCCTGGAAAATTCCATGGACAGAGAAGCCTGGAGGGCTAAGGTCCATTTGGTCTCAAGGAGTTGAACATGACTGAGTGAACACATCTTGACAATGNCCCCTGGAGGAAGAAATGGCAACCCACTCCAGTATTCTTGCCTGGAAAATTCCATGGACAGAGAAGCCTGGAGGGCTAAGGTCCATTTGGTCTCAAGGAGTTGAACATGACTGAGTGAACACATCTTGACAATGTATCTGAAATAAAAGAGATATTACTGAGATAGTCTTCATATATTTTTCTATTTTCTTCATAACTGTTTCTTGTTTCTATTCCAAAAATACACATAAGCCTGGTATCCATGCCTTCTAGCATACTTGATGGAGCTTTAAATTTTGACCATTAAGGACAATTGCTTAGTATTATGACCTATTGTCACCTAGGAGAATGTTTTTTAGTAGCAACTATGATTTCACGAAAGACTTTGCTTCTTCCATTTCCTTTCAATGAATATATATCATGAACTTTACAAGATGGTGAGGAAGAAAAATTCAAAACACCTAGTCTTTGCCTCCGAAAACTTAGAGTCTAGTAGGAAAACAAAAGAACATAAATAACCTTTGTAGAATAACAATGCTCAGACAAGAGATCAGTAATTAATACAAAGTGAGCACCTACTTATACTATATACTATTAGACATAAAAACCATCTGCATGTGTCATCTCATTTATCTTTCAATAACCAGCCAAGAACATTACTAAGCCAGTGTTAAGAAAGGGAAAATGAAATATCAGAGTAATTCAGAAAATTTTCCTTAGTCACACAGCCGCTGCAACAGTTAATCTTGAAGCCAAATCTGTCTAGATCAGAAACCATGTCCTTTATAGAGCTGGTGCCTAATAAAAGAGAGCAGTTACTATTGTTTTATGTTCATTTGGAATATTTCTTTAACTATCTCACTACACAAGCCCACACTTCCTTAACAGCAAATCAGAGAGAACTTCATTTAACCACACTAATTCAATTAATCTCTACAATTTTCCTAAAGGAAATGATTTTGTCTTACTTTCTTCTCAGATCTTGATTTCTTACCACATACATAGTCTTCTTAAGTCTAAGAAAAAAAGAAAAGTTTATTTTTTAAAATTTTTAGTTGAAGGATAATTGCTTGACAGAATTTTGTTGTTTTCTGTAAAAAATCAACATGAATCAGCCATAAGTGTACATATATCCCCTCCCTCTTGAGTCTCCCTCCTGCCTCCCTCCCCATCCCACCCTCTAGGTTGACAGAGCTCAAGCCCCTGTTAGAATTCCCTCAGACCTACAGCAAATTTGCATTGGCTATCTATTTACATATGGTAATGTAAGTTTCCATGTTACTCTCAACCCTCTCCTCCCCTCTCCCCGTGTCTATAAGTTTGTTCTCTATCAGACCTGTTTCAAGTACTGTGTAAGTCTCACTACAGGAGAAATTTAGAGAATAGCATCACTGACCTAAATTCTGCAGGCTGAATCATTCAGGACCTTTAAGTGACAGCTTGGCTGGAGGTGGGAACTCAGGCTTGACTTGAGTACCTAATGCTTGTTCCTAGCTTTTCTGTGATTTGGAAGTGACTTGCTAGAGCTGAAGTATTAATAGAACATTGTTCCTTCTGATTTGCAGAAGGAAACTTGTTTCTATTCCAAAAATATACAGTAGTGAAGCTCAAGTATGCATCTCCTAAAACAAGTGAAAGTCGCTCAGTCGTGTCCAACTCTTTGTGACCCCATTGACTATACAGTCCATAGAATTCTCCAGGCCAGAATACTGGAGTGGGTAGGCTTTCCCTTCCCCAGGGGATCTTCACAACTCAGGGATCGAACCCAGGTCTCCCTCATTGCAGGCGGATTCTTTACCAGGTGAGCCACAAAGGAAGCCCTTCTAAAACAAATCACTATAAAAACAAGAAGCTGATCTTATGTAAGCTATATTTAATCAGAAGATTGTTGCTACCTGCACATCAACATAGCAATTCATGTTCAAATGAATTTCTGAATCAGATAGTGACAGGTACATATTTTCTGAGTGTTGATATTCTGTCATAAGTATGTCTTTCTTTTTGATTAAAAGGCTTATGTGCCTTTTAACTTAAGGATGATTTGTTGTCCTCTTTTTGGCAGTTTTAGGTGAGTTCTAATTTAATTTTTTTTTTTCCTGGGGACATGAGTCAGTATCACTTAGTGATGGAAAGTCCGATGGCTGGTAGTGTCTAGTATTGAAAATAAGAGTGAGTTTCTTTCTTGACAAATTGAGAGCAAAAATCTTAGCACTGATTCTCATTTGTGTGTGTGTGTGACTTTGCTGAAGTCACAAAGACTCTGACTTTCCTTTCACTCACATGTTAAATTATTTAGTGTGAGTATTAAATAATGTGCTCCTGAGTACAGAACAGGCATATAACAAATTTTTTATACCTTGCCTTTGAGAAGTATACCTCATTAATATTTCTCTTCTTTGCTTCTACTAATCCTTGAATTTATGAATGCTGCTAGGGAGCAAGAAACAAAAGCATCCTTAAAGAGGAAATTAAAATGAAATCTGTGAGATGTAGCCCCATCATTATTAATATTAAAGCTGAATTATCAAAGACCTGAGGGAAAATGCAACGAGAACAAATACGTAGAAATTTTACTAGTTCTTCCAGGAGGCTGCAGACCCATGTTCTGAGAGATACAGCCTACTATGTATGGTCCTGCCTGGTTTCCTAATTCATTTTGTGGCATTATGAACCTAATCTGTATTATTTGCAGTCTTATCAGTCACCTCTTCACTTCTATGATTTAGAACTCAATTTAAGAGGCGGTGGCTACCTTTGTCTCTTTCCTGAGTATGGAAGAAACCCCCTACCACAGAAGTGGACCATCTGATGCTTGACAAAATCTTATAAAGTCAACTACTTCCTTCCTGTCATTAAAGCATCTTATCTGCGTACTACTCAGATCCAGCTCTGCAGAGTGTCAACGATCAGGAGGGATCAGGCATGTTCAACAGTCTGAGTACAGTGCTCTCAACGAACCCAGGTGTAGTTTAAACCATCTCTCGGAGCTGATGCTGTGTCATTATGTATTTTAAGTTCTTACAAAGGTTGCTGCAAAAGGCTGTGAAAATCAATTGCTGGGGCTACATTGTTTCATTTTGCCTAAAAACTCCCCCTTATTTCTATAGCAATAGACACAGGTAACAGCTTTTTTTTTTTTTTAACTTTATTTTACTTTACAGTACTGTATTGGTTTTGGCATACATTGACATGAATCCGTCACGGGTGTACATGAACTCCCAAACATGAACCCCCCTCCCACTTTCCACCCCACATCATCCCTCCGGATCATCCCCATACACCAGCCCCAAGCATCCTGCATCCTGCATTGAACATAGACTGGCAATTCGTTTCTTACATGATAGTATACATATTTCAATGCTATTCTCCTAAATCATCCCACCCTCTCCCTCTCCCTCTCCCTCTCCCTCAGAGTCCAAAAGTCCGCTCTACACATCTGTGGCTCTTTTGCTGTCTTGCATACAGGGTCCTTATTACCATCTTTCTAAATTCCATATATATGTGTTAGTATACTGTATTGATGTTTTTTCTTTCTGGCTTACTTCACTCTGTATAATAGGTTCCAGTTTCATCCATCTCATTAGAACTGACTCTAATGTATTCTTTTTAATGGCTGAATAATACTCCATTGTGTATATGTACCACAGCTTTCTTATCCATTCATCTGCTGATGGACATCTATATACATTATAAATCTACATGTAGTACCTTTTTGCCTTTTCATCCATGATCTTTTTCTATTAACCTTTTCCACAATTTTCTCTGTAACAAGTTTGATAGCAGTATTCAGAATTCATTTAATTTATTTATCAATTTACTTAATTTATTTATCAAGCTAACTATTGGTATGTAACATAGAGAAAAAAAACTCACAAATCATAAATGCATTTGCATACATTTTCAGAAAAAGAACCTATTTATGTTACCAGAAGCCACTGAAAAATAGATGAAGAAGCAACTTTACCAGCATTTTGGAAACCCCTTAATTCCCTATTTAGGGACTCTCTCTCACAAAGGTACCACATCCAATACAACAGATACATTTTGTAAGGTTTTAATGAGTTCAATAATGGCAGAAAAATTTTTTTCACTTACATTTTTCCTAAACAAAAATTTCTTCTCAAGATCTACATATAATTGGTGAAATATAATCTCTATAAATTATTATTATAATTATCATTTCAAGATCAAATATATCTTTTTAAATGTACATTTTAAAAATAATTTTTATGCTTAAAATTGTCTGTGTACACTGACAAAATTTAGGAGGGAAGTTAATTGGGCAGCATGTATCAGCTTGGTCAATATGTATTTCATTACTCAGAAATTCTAATCGAAAACTATAACATATAGAAATAGACATCTATAAGCATAGATCTGTATGTTTTACCTTGCAAAATTGTTTAAAGTGAAAGATCTGAGGAACCAAACCTAAACAGGGTTTGATATAGTAGGAACTTTGCAATTTGTGGTGGTCCCACTTTGAAAATCTGAGTGTATGTGTTAATCACTCAGCCATGACTGACTCTTTGTGACTCATGGACTGTAGCCCACCAGGTTCCTCTGTACATGGGATTTTCCAGGGAGGAATACTGGAATGGGTTGCCATTTCCTGATGGCTCAGACAGTGAAAATCTGAACCTGCATGCAAAACTTATAGGAATTTTTAGTTATAATCACCAAAAACTGGAAACAACAAAGTTGTTCATTAAGAGAATTGATAAGCAAGCTATGAAATAGTCATAGAATGGAATATCACTCAGTGATAAAACTGAATGAGTTATGAAGATGTAAAAAAACATGGATGAAAGGATGAAAGTATGAAAGTATCAGGGAGAAAACAATGATGGAAGTAGGATAAAGGTACACAGGAGCCAACTGAAAGAGCTCTTAACAGTTTACATAGCAGAATAAAAATTAATATATATAACACAAAGTATAAATTAAATATCAATGAAGTACACTTACATGAATAAATTATCGAATAAATAAACAAATGAAGGAGAAGAGGCAAATCTCTTATGTAAAAGATTCCAGATAATTTGTTTTGTTATTCCAAACTCAAAATTTCTCCATCTGGTTGTTTCTTTAGCTCATTTCTGTCACTGTGTAGAATTCATTTGAAGATATATTGCATGCTTTTTCTTATTGAAAGATTTTATTTGGGAAAAAATCGTTCTTACAACAAGAGCAAAAACAAAAACAAAAACAAATTTCAATAAACGTGTATTTTTTTTTTTTTTACATTTGCTATTCATGGGGAAACATAGAGTCCAACATGACTGAGCTTGAGCGACTGAACTGAACTGAACTGATACTTGCTGAACCAATATTGATACATTATTACTAACTAAAGTATACACTATATTTAGATTTTCTTAATTCTAGACTAATATCTTTCTCTTTTTAAATCTCATTCAGTATTTCATAATACATTTAGTTATTATGTCTCCTTGGGTTCCTGTTGGCTATAACAATCTTTAACCTTTCCTTGTTTTTGATGACCTTGTAGTTTTCATGAGTACTGGCCAAGTATTTTGTAAGATGTTTGTAAGTTTGAATGTGTCTGATTTTTTTTTTTTTTCATACTTAGCGTGAGATGATAGGTTTGGAGAGGAAGACCACATAAAAATAAAGTGTTATTTTTATCACACTAAATCAAGTGTAGATAATACCAACATGAGGTAGCGTTGTTGTTAATGACCTAGATGACCTGGTTGAGGTAGCGTTTGTCAGATTTCTCTAATATAGTTATTTTTAAAAGTCATTTTGCATATTATACCCTTTGGAAATCACTATGGCCAGGTTTCACTTTATATTTGTAAAGAACTTTTATTAAAACAAAAAAAATTAATCACCTGATTAAAAAATAAGCAAATGATTCATACAATTCACAAAAAATGGAAATACAAATGGTTTAAGCATGTGAAAAGTGTTCAACTTTACAAATAATAAGAGAATTGCAATTTAAACCATGTAGGTTGGAAAGTTTACCAACATATTGCATTGGTGTGGAATCGGAAAACAGCCAGATTCATGTATTTCTTATTGAAGTGTAGGTTAATATGACTTTTGTGGGAGGCCATAATTAAATCTATCAAAATTTAAAATGCACATATACTTCCATCCAGTGAATCTTACTCTAGTAATATTCAACAGATATGATTGCTCATGTCCAAAGCGACATATGATGAATCATTATAATTGTATGTTTTTAATTGAAAATGTTAGAAATGATATAATTTTACATCTATAGTCCTGCTCATTGCAATAAAATGATTGGTATGTCCTTTAGGTATTCAATTGAAAACTAATTTAGAAGAAAGACAATTAGCATTACTTGGTGCATACCATATGCCAAGTTCAATGTTTCATGCCTGAAGAGTCAGTAATTAAAAAGATATTATACCTTCCCTTAAGATGCTCCATAGACTAACTACTGTTGCTGTTGTTGTTCCGTTGCTACCTTGTATCCAACTTTTTGCAGCCCCATGAACTACAGCGTGTCATGCTTTCCTGTCCTTCACTATCTCCCAGAGTTGGCTCAGATTCATGCCCAATGAGTTGGTGATGCTATTTAATCATCTCATCCTTGGCCACCCTCTCCTTCTTTTGCCTTCAATTTTCCCCAGTATCAGGGTCTTTTCCAATCAGTCAGCAATGTCAGGTGGCCAAAGTATTGGAGCTTCAGTTCCAGCATCAGTCCTTCCAATGGATATTCAGGGCTGATTTCCTTTAGGATTTACTGGCTTGATCTAGCTGTCCAAGAGACTCTCAAGAGTCTTCTCCAGCAATACAATTCAAAAGCATTAATTCTTCAGTGCTCTTTAAGTTCAATTCTCATATCCATACATGCCTACTGGGAAAACCATAGCTTGGATTATATGCACGTTTGTCAGCAAAGTGATGTCTCTGCTTTTTAATATGCTGTCTACTTTTGTCATAGTTTTCCTTCCAAGTGTCTCTTAATTTAATTTCTGCACTGCCTGCAGTGATTTTGTAGCCCAAGAAAATAAAATCTGTCACTGTTTCCACTTTTCCCTCATCTATTTGCCATGAAATTATGGGACCAGATACCATGATCTTCATTTTTTAAATGTTGAGTTTTAAGCCAGTTTTTTTGCTTTCCTCTTTCACTTTCATCAAGAGGCTCTTTAGTTCCTCTTCATTTTCTGCTATTAAGGAGGTATCATCTGCATATCTGAGGTTGTTGACATTTCTCCCAGTAATCTTGATTCCAGCTTATGATTCATCCACCCCAGAATTTCATATGATGTACTCTGCATATAAGGTAAATAAGCAGGGTGACAATATATAGTCTTGCTGTATGCCTTTCTCAATTTTGAACCAGTCTGTTGTTCCATGTCCAGTCCTAACTGTTGCTTCTTAACTTTTTCTCATACAATCTTCCAGGAAACAGGTAAGGTAATCTGGTACTCCTAACCCTTTAAGAAATTTCCACAGTTTGTTGTGATCCACACAGTTCAGTAAATAAGTTTATATAAAACAAGATTATATTACTATCAAAAGTGACTCTTCACCACACATTGTGAATGTTTAATGGAGGCTCTGATTTCCTGGGAACAGGAAGGGTGAGTGTAATAATGGACTCAGTAAAGGCCTTATAGAATAAATGATTATAACTAAACAAATGTTCTAGACTAAAAAGAAGCAGAGAATAGCATGAACAATGGAAAGAACATTAAGAAAGCAAGATCTGTTTTAAATGCCTTTTGGGGAATCTTAAGTCGTTCACTATCAACATCTTTATGCTTATCTTGGATATATTCTGTTTCTTAGAAATATGACACACCTCAAAGTCCAGAATAATTCAAAGTACAATTGTATGTCTGTC
The DNA here is from genome assembly GCA_006410675.1 of Oreotragus oreotragus. Classification (NCBI taxonomy): domain Eukaryota; kingdom Metazoa; phylum Chordata; class Mammalia; order Artiodactyla; family Bovidae; genus Oreotragus; species Oreotragus oreotragus. The sequence continues at coordinate 69,183 of SJYX01002614.1, forward strand.
CATAATTAAAACTGAATAGTAGTCTAGAGTGTTGTGAGAAAAATTCTTCAGTTATTTTTGTTTCATGTAAATCCATTGTATAGATACTTCCAACAATTAGGTGAAAGCACTTTACAAAGTCTAAATCCATATGTGTGAGTTTGACAAAAGGATGATGATGGTGATGATAGTGATGCTGATGATGGTAGTGATGATGATGATAAAAAAATGTAGAATCTGCTTTGTTTCATGACAGAAGAGAATTCTCTTACATACGATCAGTTTGTTGATAAGTAGACTAGGTCTACATGAGCTAAAATCCTGAACAGAGATGCTTGACAAGAGAAAATGGATTGATACCATCTTGACATATCCCTATGAACTGAAAAGCAGATGATTTCCCCTGGTATCTGAGATCTTGGAGAAGACAGACTGTCTCACTAGTAACTCCACTTCTTCCACCAAAAATTTCAATAAAAATGATATAGTTTGAGCTTCAGCATATGTCCTTAGTTGTGAATGGAGTCTGGCCTCTTTGAAATAATAGGAGCAGGGAGATATAAAAGTCAAGGAGATTTTGTGTGCATTTTTTGTGTAACTTCATGTGCATGTACAGAATCGCATATATTGATCATGCATACAAATACACATAAATGTATACACATATGTCTACATCAATATCCATATACACATACACATATCTGATGTGTTATTTGAAAGTGTCTCTCATGCACTTTTCCAGGTTTGGGTGGACTCCAGCAGTTGGTGATGGACAGGCCTGACGTGCTGCCGTTCATGGGGGTCACAAAGACTCAGACATGACTAAGCGATTGAACTGAACTGAATTTCTTTTTCTTCCCCCAAACTGCAGGCATATTAATTTGAGCCAGGGTACCTTAACATCATTCTAGAAACCGATGCCATTATATCACTGTCACAGTATTCATAAAGAAATCATCAGGAATGACGAGTATCTAATGTAGTGCATGCTGCTTCTGTAGTGCGTGAGTTCATGATAATTAAACCTGCCATTTTGGATGCTTTGACAAAGAACTTGAACTGGAAATACTTTCCTTCACTTGTTTTAATATGATTATTTCAATGAGTGCTTTTAAATAATTTGGGATAATATAAAATACTTTCCTTCAAGGTTTAAATAGGCAACAAGCTGCATAATAATTTTTTCTTTGCCTTCAATTTCTCATACATTAGCCACACAGAAGTATGGCATAATAAAGAGGATAGATGGAGGAGTGAACCAGTTCTAAATAAGCATATATCCAAGAAATATTGTGTGTCACTGGACTGGACATGCACCTAAATATCAGAATTAGCTAGGAAAATAAGACAAAAATCTTAGGCTTCATTGCCCAAAGAGGCATATAGAGGAAGAAATTTGAGTTGCAAAGAAGACAGACCCAATAAAATTTGTTCAAATATGGATGAGGGGAGAGTTCATTATATAAATATGATGAACACTCTCATTTATATTAATAATAAGGAATTAAGTATATAGCTGGGCCTCATGGGCCTGGTTCTAGATTGTCAGGAGCTAATTTCTCTCTCTCTCCTCTCTCTCTCTCTCTCTCTCTCTCTCTCTCTCACACACACACACACACACACACACACAAATGCAAATGCACTATGGCCTCCCTTCCTTCCTTTTATAACATACCAAAAATCCCTTCCTTCCTTTTTTCCTGTCCTTCCTTCCCTATCAGTTTGTCTTATGCATTATACTTACTGCAAACCAGCTGGTCTATTAACTCTCTGTGTTATTTTCCCCTAACTATAGCTTGAATGTGGCTCTGATTTATCTTGGCACAAACTCTGCAAAGTCTGGCCACAACAATACACAAATTTTTATCTATAGAAAAACATACTATCCTGTGGCTAACCTCTCTGTCTTCTAGTTCATTTTCTCAAGAAAAGTCCACTATGCCAATGGGCTGCCTAGCCTTGCTTAAATTTAGGTATTACCAGTTTTGTTCAGTGGAGATATGTGCTCATTTATGTTACTCTTCTGGAGTTCTGTTCAGTTCAGTTCAGGCTTAAATTGTATTACCAGTTTTGTTCAGTGGAGATATGTGATCATTTATGTCATTCTTCTGGCGTTCTGTGGGATTGGCAAATTGACTCTCATACTCCAATATGTTACAAACAGTGCAAATTGTTTAGGCACCTATTGTCTACCTTATTCACTAGTCATCCTCTGCAATTTGATTTTCCAAATGAAATTTAATCAATTAATTGACAAGTAGATTTGAGCACTTGTTGTAGATCATCATTATCTTAAACTCTGGAGAGATTGCAAGGCAATCATAAGATATATTACTAGTTTTAAAGGAATTTAGAAAACAACTGTGGGCAAAACCAACAAAGGATTTGAGATAATCAATAAATTACTCATTTCTGCAGCATATATATAATAGTTAAATAATAGCAGAATTATGGGTGAATATAATCTTAGATTTCATAAACAGGATAGGAGATATCATGAAATGAGGCATACTTGAGAGCAAAGAATTTATTCAAGTTCTAGTGCTGACTCTGTTCTTATCTGGTCTGTATTCTGGAGCAAGCCAATTGTTTTCTCTGGGACTTAGTTTATCTTCACGATGCCTTTTGGAGAAGATCATTGAGAGACCATGACCATTGGTTGACGTGGTTGGTCCAGAGTAATCAGAGGCTCTGCATGTCTTCTCCATCCTTGGAATGTATTTCCCACCCATTGTTCCTGCAGTGGGAGCCATTTTCAAGGCCACAGCCTTAAGAAAGCAAAGTGCTGCTGAGATCATCTGGATGGTCCACATGACTGATTACTCACATTAGAGCCTCTATAAAAGCTTTGAAGATTCTGGTGGGAGTATGTGGAGATCTACTCATCTTGAGACTGCCCAAGACAAGCTTTGCATGTAATTCTTTTGCTTCCTAAACCTGCCTCCCACCAATCTAGAGGGGCTCGTCCCTTTCTCCAATCTCCTTGTCCCTGTGTAGAGTCAGTTTCAGATTTCATGCAGGAAGCTCCTGAGTTTTCAAAGCAAAATGTCTGTATTATAATGTTTCCTTAATTTCCTTTCATCTTGAGCCTGAAAAAGTCAGTGATACATGTGGGTGAACGTCTTTATTATTGGGTTTTGTAGCAGAAAGAACAGAAAGATAAAGGGGAGAGAAAAATCAGGAGTCACATCAGTGTTCCTAGTCTAGTTTTATGAATTTTTCTTATAAAGATAGTGTGTTGAGGTCAGTGTAATGCTAAAAGTTTTAAGCCTAGAACTGAGATAAATGCTTAGTGTGTTTAAGAAAGGTAATTGCTTATCACAGTTTTCATGTGTATGTGATTTACATGTATCTTTGCAGTAAAGCTAGAGTGAAAAGTTTTTGTTCTTTTTTTAAATCCTGGGTTAAAAAAGTGATTTTTGATAAAGTAACTCTGCTATGCTTTGGAAATTAGTTGCGGATTTCAGCAAAGCTGATTCCCTGCTGTGTAAAATAAGAAACCCAAAGAAGAAGAAAGATCTGTCAGGAGAATGAGTGAACGCAATGCTTTGATTAACAGGCGGCCAGGTGTTAAATTTAATTGCCTCTAGAAGTAAAGAAAATTCTGCTTTTCAACATTAGTCTCACACTTCCTAATGATGGTGCACTTTTTCATGAGGAAGGAAAGGAATGGTATACCTGGCAAAGCTTATATTTTAAGGAAATGTGTAGATGGTAAGAGACAAAATTACTCAAAAATTTAATAGATTTGTATTACAAAAATTATTATATTTTTAATGTAAAAGATATAAAACATACAACAGAGTAAAAAGATGCACATCTATATTCCATTTTTCTCAGTTACTAACATTCATCGTATTTACTTCATGTTCACTTAAGAAGCCAAGCAACTACAGATCAAAGTGATAACCCCAAGACACCTTCTTTTATCCAATTTCTTGATTTTCTCACATAAATTTATTATCTTAAATTTATTTTCTTAATCAGGAAAAGGGAGACACAATGTTTATGGCCACATATACTTTCTGTATGTTTACAATATTCATAAAAATATGCTGTGTGATGGCCAATATTACATGTTCATGTGTATTTTTAAATGAATTTTGTAAAATTTATAAAATTGTATCTAAGTTTTTCATTTTAAAACACTTTGCGGGCACTTCACTGGTGGTCCAATGATTAAAACTCTGTACTTCCACTGCAGTGGGGTACAGGTTCGGTCCCAGTGTGGGAAGTTCCATATGCTTCCTGGAGCAGACAAGAAAATTAAAAAAGAGAGAGAAAGGTAATTACCTATATGGAAACATACTAGTTTTACTTAATTCCATTGTGTGGATATGCCACCATTTATTTGTTCATTCTTTTGTTAATAAGTATTTTAATACATTTTTAACTTGTTAGCCACATGAGCATTCTTGTTTATATCTCCAAAGAGATGTGTGCTACATTTTCTCTATAAGTCTACAGGTATAGTAGTTGGTTTAAGCATATACGCTTTTTCATTTTACTTTTCACTAACCAACTGCTTTCAAGATAAATAGTATTAATATAAATTAATAAAAATTATAAAATCCCATCAATAATGTGTATGATATCTGACTTGTTCATATCCTCACTATTAATTAAAAAGTTCAGACTTCTCAGATTTTCAGCATGCTGGATATTGGAATATATTGCAGCTTGTTTAATTTGCATTTCTTAAATAATGATAGAATTAAAATATTTTTGTAGGTTTACTGTTTATTCTGACTTCCTCCTCTATAAATTGTCTTTTGTAGTTTTTGTCAATTTCTCACTGCATAGGTTATGCTTTTGCATTAAGATTTCTAAAATATTTTAAAATAAATTATTGATGCTTGTCCTTTTTTAATAATTTTCCTTTATCGCTTGACTTTTAACTTTTTTGATGTTTTTTCTGTTCACAGACATTTTAATGTACTCACATTTATTGATGTTGTTTCTTTATATGGCATGTAATTCATGAATTTTGCAACAAATATTTTTCCATCTTAAGTTTACCACTAGTGCCACCTATTAGCATTTAAATATAAAAATAATGATATTTACACTCACTTAAAATGATTTATTTTAAATGTATTGTTATTTTTTCCACAAGGGTAACTAATATTACTGAGTAATCTGAAATTTTCTACTGACTTGTCATGCTACTACAAACCTAAATAAAATTTATATATGTGTTGCTCTCTTTCCAGGCTCATTATTATGAAGTGATATTTAGTAAGTAAATCCTACTACATGGTTCCTCTTTCAAATTTTGTTTTATTTTCTTTCCACTTTCTACATAAATTTATGATTGAGACTGTACCAAAAAGTAGAAAAACATATATAAATATTAATTTTATAGGTGATAGTGGAGACATTTACATCTTTATGACTTCAGATGTTTTCATCTATGAACATGGCATATATTTCTATTTGTCCATGTCTTTTTATTTTATTGTTTANGATTGAGACTGTACCAAAAAGTAGAAAAACATATATAAATATTAATTTTATAGGTGATAGTGGAGACATTTACATCTTTATGACTTCAGATGTTTTCATCTATGAACATGGCATATATTTCTATTTGTCCATGTCTTTTTATTTTATTGTTTATTTTATTTGTTCTTAAACAAAATATTCACAGCTTTTGATAAGATGTTCCTATGCCTCTCACAGTGATGGTGCTTATTAAATAGGAATTATTATTGTTATTGCATCAGTTATTTTTTACTAATAAGAATGCTATAATTGTTTAAAGATTGGACTTTACCAGAAAAATGGTGAATGTGTCAAGTTTTATTTTGACATTTTTGGTAGAAAATATTTTTATTCAAATGGCAATTTTTTTCTTTTTATTTCCAATTATACTTTATTTCTCTTAATTTGTCTTATGACTTGCTAGGACTTATAGTAATGATTTATAATTTTATTAGATTACTCAGAATTTCCCATATAGATATTTATATCATCTGCAGATGGGGACTATTTTATTACTTCCTTTCTCATCTGTATGCCTTTTATTTTATTTTCTTGCCTTATAATGCTGGCTAGTACTTTCATTACTATGTTGAATAGCAATGGATAGAATGAATATCTTTGTGCCTTGTTATTGTTAGGGAGTCAGTATTCAGTCTTTTACAAATATGTCTGATGTTAACTTCAGTATTTTAAAAATATTTTGATCTAATTAAAATATTTCCCTTACATTCCTAGTTTTCTGAGAATTTTTATGTTACAAATAGTGTTGAATTTTGTCAGATTTTTTCTCTGCATCAAAGGTTTTGTTCACATAATTTTTCTAATTTATTCTATTAAGATGGCATATTACATTGATAGATTTAAAATATTAAATCAAGTTTACACCTCTGAAATAATCATAACTTGTCCAGCCAAGAAGGGGCTTTACTATATTTTCTAGCTTGTTGCCTTATGAACATCTTTGCAAAATTTTTTAAAAATCCATCTTTATCAATACAGAATGAATTTAATCAGCTAGGGTATTGCTGATAAGCTAACTCAGGTATCAATATTGTTTAAAACACTCCAGTTGATATCAATATGTAGCCAAGTCTTAAAGACAACAAAAGTTGTCTCAAAGTTGTGGTTCTCAGACTTTAGCACATGAAAGAATCATGAGAGTGAGGAAAAGTTTATGAAACAGTTTCTAAGTTCAACCTCCAGCCTTTCAGATTTAGTAGAAATCTAAATATGTGAAACCCAACAATTTGCATTAAATAATTGACTAATCGCTTGCTCCCCTGTTCACAAAACACTATGGAAATAATAGATGCATAAACATTCAGTGACCAATCGCATCACTCCTATCAGATCTGTCACTGACTGGTCACAGTACAATGGGTATCCAGTTCTCCCATGGGTAGCAAAGCAGTGTTGTACTGCCTTCTCATCTCTTAGTGATAAATTCACATGACATTTCACAAAAATGGACGATTGAAAGATGAAACTGGCCAAGAAAGATGAAAGTGCAACAAAGAAATAAGAAGTAGTGATGCTGAAATTGAAACTGAAATATAATGCCAATGAGCTATAGAAAGATTAGCTGACAGTAGGAATGTTCACACTGACACTATTATATATGCAGTGAGAGAAACTTACGAAAAGGGAGCTTATCAACAGAAATAAGGGCTATAATAGTGATGAAATGAGCAGCAATATCCCAAAGAAGACACAATGGTGAAAAAGCTTCATGTTATAGGAAATCAGGGAGATCTTGCATAACATTTTAAATACAAAATATGAAATAGTAGAAATTAAGATAATTCACAAAGGCATAGAAGAGATGCTTATCTCAAATTACCTTCTCAGGTAAGCAGTACTTAAGGTAAGCAGTACTTAAGTTACTTCTGATATCTTCTACCAAGAACTCAAACATTAATTCACAATATTTTGGTATTTAAAAATATAGTATACTAAAGTAACTTTATTTTAAATTTTTCTATATATTTATTACCTACAGTGATAGAGTTTTAAACATTTTGACAAAATAAGTCAGAAAACAATTATAATGTTTTCATGATCTTTAAGACTGTTTTAAAAGGTTTCAGTTTGCTTGGTTATTTTTATGGTCTCTCACTATTGTACAAAATGAGAATTGCTTAGCTTTCTTGCCTGGAGAATCCCACGGACAGAGGAACCTGGTGGGCTACAGTCCATAGGGTCACAAAGAGTCAGACACAACTGAAGTGACTTAGCATGCACACAAATAATGGCTATCTAAGAAAACCTTTATTGTTTGTAAACAGAGTTGACTGTATTCTTGATAGTCATTAATCTGTATCAGTAAGAAGAGGAAAGAAGGGGTTTAATTTCTTATTAGCAGCATCTTATTTTCCTTTTATGAGTAATGTTTTGAATCCCTGACATAATTCCATTAGCAAAGAAATAACCGCAACCTTGCCATTTATTACTGGAAACAATTTTTTTTTAAGATAGAATAGTTCAAGCCAAAAGAAACTAGAAAACAATGCAACAAAAATCCATTTTAAATGCTAACATTGTGCCGTATGTGTTTTAGATCATTACACTTAAAGAAATAAAACATTACAGACAGATAGTTGAAGCTTCATTTTTCCTGCCTTATTCCCCAGAGATAAGTAGGACCCTGAATTTGGTGTGCATCAAAGTAGGAGAAACGTTTATGATAATATGATGTTTTTAAAGAAGCATTAACTTCAGAATAAGGCAGATTGTGCTTATTCCCCAGACCAGTCACTGGAGATGAGTCATTAAATTCTCTGAGCTTCAGTTTTCTCATAGATGCTGCTACTAAGTCACTTCAGTCGTGTCTGACATGAGACCTCATAGATGGCAGCCCACCAGGCTCCCCCATCCCTGGGATTCTCCAGGCAAGAACACTGGAGTGGGTTGCCATTTCCTTCTCCAATGCATGAAAGAGAAAACTGAAAGTGAAGTCGCTCAGTCATGTCCAACTCTTAGCGACCGCATGGACTGCAGCCTACCAGGCTCCTCTATCCATGGGATTTTCCAGGCAAGAGTACTGGGGTGGGGTGCCATTGCCTTCTCCTTTCTCATGGATAGAAAAGGAATAATCCTACTTCTCTCACAAAGTTGAGTAAGGATGAGGAATGATTGAATCAAAGCTTTTCACACTTAGGAAACAGTAGGTAGCTCTCAGCTTTACTACTGTACTATTTTGTCTGCTATAGGTTCAGGAGAGTTCAGTGTGGAGAGATGTCTGCAATGTTTCCTGATGTAGGAGTGTCCTTTCTCTTCAGCTAGTTCGCAGCTCTTCCCCTGAGCCAGTGGAGCCATTCCTCCCTTTTGTCTCATCTTTCGGTTTCTGCAGGCTGCTGTGGTTAAGTAACTCATTGCAGTATCGCAAGCAGCAGTGCCCTGAAGCTGACATTAGCCCTATAGCAAACGATAATATGAAGTGAAGTTCTGGGGTGGGAATCCTGCATTAAAGAGAAAACGATTCTGTGTAATCACTAGGGGTAGGAGCACTTTTCATGTTGTATACATGTCAGGCAATTTGCCATGTACAGCGTCATCCCAGCCTTCAGTGGCACGGGAAATTTTGCCAAGTGTATTTGTGTAGCATCAAATAGTATTTGCTCTCTTCTTGTCACAACCTATAGAATGGCTTAAATGAAACTGAAAAGGGCACCCCAAAGCGTGGCTGGCATTGGACAATTTATTTCTGCACCAACATAGCCAGAAGAGCATTTTAAAAAATTCCCCTTTCTGAAAGCAGGCCGGCTTGATTTCCTCCTACAGACTTCATTGGCAGTCTGCTCCCATTCCAAGTAATCAATAAGTAAAACCCAGTTAAGCCACATTTATTTCTAGAAGCAAATAGCAATCAGCACATTACCATGGAAGCTCAGGCACTGTCCATCAACTGAATCAGTAAACAATGAAGGTTGGGGCTTTGAGGCACCATCCTAAAGGGGAACTGCTGTCTTAAAGGCANAGTAAAACCCAGTTAAGCCACATTTATTTCTAGAAGCAAATAGCAATCAGCACATTACCATGGAAGCTCAGGCACTGTCCATCAACTGAATCAGTAAACAATGAAGGTTGGGGCTTTGAGGCTCCATCCTAAAGGGGAACTGCTGTCTTAAAGGCAGAGAAATAAGACTGCTAACTTGGATTTATATGTTACTCTACTCCATTATCTGGAGAATCTTTCAACCCTTCATTTCACCTAACATGAACAAGTGTCACTTTCTTTGATGTACTGTATTTTACCAACACTTTGTTGTTGTTTTTCATCTTTTAATGATTTTATAGCAATTAGTAACTTTAAAGAAAAATATTTGATAATTACCTACTATTTTCATCACTGCTTTATCTCGTTTAATTCTCATACCCCACAGAATTAAAAAAAAAAAAAACTAACATGAACAAGTGTCACTTTCTTTGATGTACTGTATTTTACCAACACTTTGTTGTTGTTTTTCATCTTTTAATGATTTTATAGCAATTAGTAACTTTAAAGAAAAATATTTGATAATTACCTACTATTTTCATCACTGCTTTATCTCGTTTAATTCTCATACCCCACAGAATTAAAAAAAAAAAAAAAGAATCCAGGTATACAGTGATAATAAGCTAGGTGTTTATTGTTCAATTCTCAGTTTGCTAAGATAGTCTGTTTACTTTATTCTTTCAAATGAGTCATCTCCTTAAAGGCACAGAACAGGTCTCACTCAACATGTGGACTTCCTAGAGCCTTGTCTCTTAGGTGCTCATGTGTGTGTGCATGCTAAGTCGCTTCAGTGATGTCCGAGCGAGCCTATAGGACTGTAGGGTCCAAGATCCTCTGTTCATGGAATTCTCTAAGTGAGAATAATGGATTGGGTTGCTCTCCTCAATAAATACAATAAACATGCCTTTCAGTTCAGTTCAGTCACTCAGTCATGTCCGATCTTTGTGACCCCATGAATCACAGCACTCCAGGCCTCCCTGTTCAACACCATCTTCCGGAGTTCACTCATCCTCGGTCATCCCCTTCTCCTCCTGCCCCCAATCCCTCCAAGCATCAGAGTCTTGTCCAATGAGTCAACTCTTCGCATGTGGTGGCCAAACTACTGGAGTTTCAGCTTCACCATCAGTCCTTCCAAAGAAATCCCAGGGCTGATCTCCTTCAGAATGGACTGGTTGGATCTCCTTGCAATCCAAGAGGCTCTCAAGAG
>SJYX01002614.1:115098-160195 GCA_006410675.1 Oreotragus oreotragus
GAGATCATTCTGTCATTTTTGAGATTACATCCAAGTACTGCTTTTCGGACTCTTGTTGACCATGATGGCTACTCCATTCCTTCTGAGGGATTCCTGCCTGTAATAGTAGATATAATGGTCATCTGAGTTAAATTCACTCATTCCAGACCTTTTTAATTCATTGATTTGTAGAATTTCGAAGATCACTCTTGCCATCTCCTGTTTGACCACTTCCAATTTGCCTTGATTCATGGACCTGACATTCCAGATTCCTATGCAATATTGCTCTTTACAGCATCGGACCTTACTTCTATCACCAGTCACATGCACAGCTGGGTATTGTTTTTGCTTTGGCTCCATCCCTTCATTCTTTCTGGAGTTATTTCTCTACTGATCTCCAGTAGCATATTGGGCACCTACTGACCTGGGGAGTTCCTCTTTCAGTATCCTATCATTTTGCCTTTTCATACTGTTCATGGGGTTCTCAGGCAAGAATATTGAAGTGGTTTGCCATTCCCTTCTCCAGTTGAACACATTCTGTCAGCTTTCTCCCCCATGACCTGCCTGTCTTGGGTTGCCCTGTGAGCATGGCTTAGTTTCATTGAGTTAGACAAGGCTGTGGTCCTAGTGTGATTAGATTGATTAGTTTTCTGTGAGTATGGTTTCAGTGTGTCTGCCCTCTGATGCCCTCTTGCAACATTACCATCTTACTTGGGTTTCTCTTACCTTGGGCGTGGGGCATCTCTTCACGGCTGTCTAGCAAAGTGCAGGCGCTTCTCCTTACCTTGGACAAAGGGTATCTCCTCATTGCCGCCCTTCCTTACCTTCAACATGGGATAGCTCCTCTAAGCCCTCCTGCACCCGGGCAGCCAATGCTTCTTGAACGTGGGGTTGCTCCTCCCAGCCACCGTCCCTGGCCTTGGATGTGAAGTAGTTTCTCTCGGCTGCCGCCCCTGGCATAGGATGCAGGGTAGCTCTTCCCAACCACTGCCCCTGACCTCGGACTTGGGGTAGCTCCTTGGCCGTTCCTGCGCCATCGCAGCCTGGCAAACTCGGCCGCTGCCCCTGACCTTGGACTTGGGGTAGCTCCTCTTGGTCACTGCCCTTCAAGCATGGGGTCCTGCTGGCTTCTGCCCCTGTCCTCAGAAGTGGAGTAGCTCCTCTCTGCCACACTTAGTGCACAGGTCGCAGCTGCCTGTGCTTAGTGTGCTAGTCACAGCTGCCCGCACTTATAGTTATCCATATACAGGTTTTTTTGTCTCCTTAGATAGATTTCTTCCTAGACATTTACTTCTTTTTGTTGCAGTGGGGAATGGGATTGATTCTTTAATTTCTCTTTCTGAGCTTCATTGTTAGTATATTGGAGTGCAAGTGATTTCTGTGTATTGACCTTGTGTATTGTGACTTTGCTGAATTCACTGATTAGCTCTAGTAATTTTCTGTTAGTTTCTTTTGGGTTTTCTATCTATAGCATCATGTCATCTGCAGTGAGAGTTTTACTTCCTCATTTCTGAATTGGATTCCTTTTATTTCTTTTTCTTCTCTGATTGATGTAGCTAGGACTTCCAAAAATATATTGAATAATAGTGGTAAGTGGACACACTTGTCTTGCTCCTGAGCTTAGTGGGAATGTTTTTAGCTTTTCACCATTGAGAATAATGTTTGTTGTAGGCTTTTCATATATGGCCTTTATCATGTTGAGGTAGGTTCTTTCCATGCCCATTTTTGAAGTAATTTTATCATAAATGGATGTTGAATTTTGTCAAAGGCTTTTCTGCATCTACTGAGATGATCATATGTTTTTTATCATTCAATTTGTTGATATGGTATGTTATTTTGATTTGTTTGCATATATTGAAGAATCCTCACATCCCTGGAATAAATCTGGCTTGATCTTGGTACATGGGCTTTTTAATGTGTTGTTGGATTCTGTTTGCTAGAATTTTATTGAGGATTTTTGTATCTATGTTCATCAGTTATATTGGTCTGTGATTTTCTTTTTTCGTGTTGTCTTTGCCTGGTTTTGGTATGAGGGTGATTGTGGCCTCATAGAATGAGTTTGGAAGTGTTCCTTATTTTGCAATTTTTTGGAAGAGTTTCAGAAAAATAGGCATTAGCTCTTCTCTAAATGTTTGATAGAATTCCCCTGTGAAGCCATCTGGCTCTGGGCATTTGTTTTTTGACAGATTTTTTAATCACTGTTTTTATATTAGTGATTGTATTTGCATTGTTCATAATTTCTATTTCTTCCTGGTGCAGTCTTGGGAAGCTGATCTTTTCTAAGTATCTGTCAATTTCCTGTAGGTTGTCCGCTTTATTAGCATATAGTTGCTCATAATTCTCTTATGATCCTTTATTTTTCTGTGCTGTCTGTTGTAACCTCTCCTTTCTCATCTCACTTTGTTGATTTTATTTTTCTCTTCCTTTTTCTTGATGAGTCTAGTGGTTTCTCAATTTTGTTTATCACATAACCTGTTTTTAGTTTTATTAAGCTTTGCTATTGTTTCCTTCATTTCTTTTTCAGTTATTTATGTTCTGATTTTTATGATCTCCTTCCTTCTGCTGACTTTGGGGGGCTGTTCTTTTTAATAGATGCTTTAGATGTAGAGTTAGACTGTCTATTTGATGCATTTCTTGTTTCTTGAGGTATGAGGCTATTGCTATAAACTTCCCTCTAAGAACTGCTTTTGCTGAATCCCATAGGTTTTGTGTTGTTGTGTTTTCATTGTCATTTGTTTCTAGGAATCTTTTGATTTCCTTTCTTATTTCTTCAGTTACATCTTTTTTATTTAGTAATGTATTGTTTAATCTACATGAGTTTGTGTTTTTTGCTATTTTTTCCCCTGTAGTTGATATCCAGTCTCATAGAGTTGTGATCAGAGAAGATACTTGATACAATTTCAGTTTTTAAAGTTTACTGAGGCTTGATTTGTGGACCAAAATGTGGTTTATCCTGGAGAATGTTCTGTGTGCACTTGAGAAGAAAGTGTATTCTTCTGCATTTGGATGGAAAGTCCTGAAGATATCAATTAGGTCCATTTGGTCTAATTTTCATTTAAGATTTTTGTTTCCTTATTGATTCCCTGTTTTGATGATCTGTCCACTGGTGAAAGTGGGGTGTTAAAGTCTCCTGCTATTATTGTGTTGCTATCGATTTCTCCTCTTATGCCTTTAGTGTTTGCCTTATGTATTGAGGTGCTCCTATGTTGGGTGCACAGACATTTATGGTTGTTACGTCTTCTTGGATTGATCCCTTGATCATTATGTAGTGTCCTTCTTTGTCTAGTATTCTTTCTTTTAAAGTCTATTTTGTCTGAAATAGGGATTGCCACTCCAGCTTTCTTTTGGTTTCCCATCTCATGGAATATCTTTTTCCATCCTTTCAATCTTTTGTGTCTCTAGGTCTGAAGTTGGTCTCCTGTAGGCACCATATATATGGGTCTTGTTTATATATCCATTCAGCAGTCTGTATCTTTTGGTTGGTGCATTTAATACATTTACATTTAAAGTAATTATTAATACATATGTTCCTTTGGTATTTTCTTGATTGTTTTGGGTTTGTTTTTGTATGTCTTTTCTTTCTCTTACCGTTTACTGGATATGTAAGTCCCTTTAGTAATTGTTGCAAGGCTGGTATGGTGGTGCTGAATTCTCTTAATTTCTGCTTGTTCACAAAGCTATTGATTTCTCTTTCCGTTTTGAAAGAGATCTTTGCCAGGTATAGTAATCTTGGTTGTAGGTTTTGCTCTTTTAGAACTTTAAATATATCCTGCCATTCCCTTCTGGCCTGTAGAGTTTCTGCTGAAAGACCTGTCATTAATTTTATGTTTTTTTTTTTCCCCCTTGTATGTTACTTGTTGCTTTTCCCTTGCTGCTTTTAATATTCTTACTTTGTGCTTAATCTCTTTTTGCTTGATTAATTTGTATCTTGATGTGTTTCTTCTTGGGCTAAGCTTGTAAGGGACTCTGCTCTTCTTGGAACCTGACTATTTCCTTTCCCATGTTGTGGAAGTTTTCAACTATAAGTTCTTCAAAAAATTTCTCAGTGCCTTTCTTTTTTTCTTCTTCTTTGGGGATCCCTATAACTCGAATTTTGGTGCATTTAATATTGCCCCAAAGGTCTCTGAGGCTGTCCTCAATTCTTTTCATTCCTTTCCCTTTATTCTGTTCTTCAGCAGTTATTTCCACCATTCTATCTTCCAGCTGATTTGTCCATTATTCTGCCTCAGTTTTTCTGCTGTTAAGAACTTCTAGAGTATTTTAAATTTTATTAATTGTGTTATTCATCTCTGTTTGCTTATTCTTTATTTCTTCTATGTCATTGGTGATTATATTAACTGTGTTGAATGCTTGTTGCATTTTCTCCATTCTATTTTCAAGTCTTTGGAGCATTGTTACTATCAATATGCTGAATTCTCTTTCAGGGAGACTAGTTATTTCCTCTTTGTTTATAAGATCTAATGAGTTTATACCTTACTCTTTCATTTGTGCTGTATTTATCTGTCTTTTCATTATTATTTTTTTTCCTATCTTGCTCCACTTGAGGTCTCCTTTTCCAAGGCTTTAGGGTTGTATTACTTCTTCCTTTTGATTTTTCCCTTGGAGGGAAATGTTTGTTGGGTGGTTTGTGTTGATTTCTGTTAGGGGTGACTTGTGCCTGTGTTCTAGTGGGAGGAGATCAAGAAGGTAGCTACATATTCTGGGACATATGTACACGCACTTCTACACATATGGTTATAATCAAAGTGTTCTAAAGAAAAGAATACAGGAGCTTGACTTGGGGAACAAGGGAAACCAGAGGTGATATCAACTAGTTGAAAGCAGAGTTAGCTAATGCTCAACCTGGAAATCTTAGCATGAGCAGAGGGCCAGCTGGGGAATATAGCAAAGAGAGCTCAGCAATTTAACTTACCTCGTGAAAGAAGATAGAGTGAAGGAAAAAAGGGAGAAAAAAAGATAAAAAAGGAAAGAATGGAAGGGAAAGAGAAAAAGAGGAGGTGGAAAAGAAGATTAAAAGAGAGAGAGAAAGAAAAAAAGCAAAGCAAAGATGAATACACTTTGTATGTATGTAGAAAATGTTTATATATATTCAGGAATAGCTAATGCTGGTAAAGAACTATAGGAAAGGTAGTTGAATATATAAAAAATAAAATAAAAAATATCAAGAAAAAAGTGAATAAGAGAAAAAAAGTGAAAAAAATTATTAAAATGAATTTTTTTTTCTTTTGACAAGAAGCACAGAAAGGAAAACTCCCCAGCACCACAGAAGGCTAACATGGAGATGGAAACATGTAGGTGGAATAAACCATATGATTTATAAGAAAAACAAACAAAAATCTTAAAATGAATTATTATTCTTAAAAAAAAAACAAAAAACAAGGAAAACAATGAGGAAAACTCCACAACATCACAGAAGGCTATTTTGAAGGTGAAGATATATCGAGGGGATAAACAGTGTGTTTTATAAGAAAAAAATAAAAAAGAAAAAAAATTGAAAAATGGTTCTCGAGGTCATAGTTCTCAGTTGTGGAGTCTGCCTTTGTGGACAGGGTTGGGTTAGTGTCTTGTGATGTTTTCCTGGTTAGGGGAGCTTGTGCCTGTGTTCTGCTTGGTGAAGCTGGATCTTGTCTCTCTGCAGGGCAGTGCAATGTCCAGTAGTATATTTTGGGGTGCTAAAGACAGAGGAACAGAAGATCAAATTGCCAACATTTGCTGGATCATCAAAAAAGCAACAGAGTTCCAGAAAAACATCTATTTCTGCTTTATTGACTATGCCAAAGCCTTTGACTGTGTGGATCACAATCAACTGTGGAAAATTCTGAAAGAGGTGAGAATACCAGACCACCTGACCTGCCTCTTGAGAAATCTATATGCAGGTTAGGAAGCAACAGTTAGAACTGGACATAGTACAACAGACTGGTTCCAAATAGGAAAAGTAGTATGTCAAGGATGTATATTGTCACCCTGCTTATTTAACTTCTATGCAGAGTACATCATGAGAAACGCTGGACTGGAAGAAGTTCAAGATTGGTGGGAGAAATATCAATAACCTCAGATATGAAGATGACACCACACTTTTAGCAGAAAGTGAAGAGAAACTAAAAAGACTCTTGATGAAACTGAAAGAGGAGAGTCAAAAGTTGGCTTAAAGCTCAACATTCAGAAAACGAAGATCATGGCATCCAGTCCCATCACTTCATGGGAAATAGATGGGGAAACAGTGTCAGACTTTATTTTGGGGCCTCCAAAATCACTGCAGATGGTGATTACAGCCATGAAATTAAAAGACACTTGCTTCTTGGAAGGATAGTTACAATCAACCTAGATAGTATATTGAAAAGCAGAGATATTACTTTGGCAACAAAGGTCTGTCTAGTCAAGGCTATGGCTATTCCTGTGGTCATGTATGGATGTGAGAGTTGGACTGTGAAGAAAGCTGAGCGCCAAAGAATTGATGCTTTTGAACTGTGGTGTTGGAGAAGACTCTTGAGAGTCCCTTGGACTGCAAGGAGATCCAACCAGTCCATTCTGAAGGAGATCTGCCCTGGGATTTCTTTGGAAGGACTGATGCTGAAGCTGAAACTCTAGTACTTTGACAACCTCATGAGGAGAGTTGACTCATTGGAAAAGACCCTGATGCTGGGAGGGATTGCGGGCAGGAAGAGAAAGGGACGACAGAGGGTGAGATGGCTGGATGTCATCACCGACTCGATGGACATGAGTTTGGGTGAACTCTGGGAGTTGGTGATAGACAGGGAGGCCTGGCGTGCTGTGATTCATGGGGTCGCAAAGATTCGACACAACTGAGCAACTGAACTGAACTGAACTTATGGGTTCAGTATGCCTTTGGGCAGTCTTTCAAGCTTTGGCGGTTAGGAGCATCTATTTCCACAGCTGCTTCCAATTGGCGCTCTCAGCATAACTGCAGTGCTGCCAGCCCCTACTTGTCCCTGGGATCATTGCTGCTGCTTCTGTACCCCTGTCCCGCCGTGCACAGGTGGCCGAAGCTTGCTAGGCAGGTGCTTGTGTGGAGCCTTCTGCTTTACGGGCATTTGTGTGAGCTTCCCTGTGCCCCAAGCTCACTCTCTGCATCGCTGAGCTTGTGTGCACTTGTTTCAGCTCACAGGTTGCCCTCTGCGATGCGTGGCTACTGTGGACTTGTTTGGCTCCCCATGCCCGCCCTCTGCGTCATGCGGTTTATGTGCACTTGTTTCATCTCACCACCTACCCTCTTTGTCACGGGGGTTCTGTGTTCTTCTCTCAGCTGTGCTGGGAGGGTTGTGTGCTCTGCCCAAGTTTGCATGCTTCCGCCCTATTGGCACCCTGGGCCCACCCTGCAATGGCTGTTTGTCTGCTGCATCACACTCAGCTTCCTGGTCAAGTCCTTTGTGTGGCAGGAGTTGGGTGTGCTGGCTGTTTTCTTTCTTTTTTTTTTTAAGCTGCACCACTCTCATCCCTGAGCCTGCCTTCTGCTTGAGGCCACAGTCCATGAATTTCCGCCCTATTGGCACCCTGGGCCCACCCTGCAATGGCTGTTTGTCTGCTGCATCACACTCAGCTTCCCGGTCAAGTCCTTTGTGTGGCAGGAGTTGGGTGTGCTGGCTGTTTTCTTTTTTTTTTTTTTTTAAGCTGCACCACTCTCATCCCTGAGCCTGCCTTCTGCTTGAGGCCACAGTCCATGAGCTGGTAAGTGGTTGAGAAGAGCAGCTTTCTCTGTTTACTGCCCTCCAAGTCCCTGCTTTGCCTGGTTTTCCATGATATCTCTGCTCCCCCTGAGACCTGCCTGTGACGGAATTTCCTTGTGCAGGGGAACTCTTGTTTAGGGCTTCCTCCTTCCCTTTGGTCACAAGCTCCTGCCCAGAAGGTCTCCATCTTTTCCCTTTTTATGTATCCATCCTCTCTCCTACCTAATTTCAGGGAGCTTAGCTTGTCCCCTTGGAGGCCTGGAGTCTTCTGCTTTCACCTAGAGGATGCTTTGTAGGAGTTGTTTGATATCTTGATTAGTTTTTGATGTATTTGTGAGGAGCCTAGTGATCTCCCCATCTTACTCCTCCATCTCCTTTATTAAGATCTTTTTGTATAGGTGTATTCTTGCCACCTCTTCTTAATATCTTCTGTTTCTTTTAGATCCATGCCATTTCTGTCCTTTATTGTGCCCATCTTTGCATGATATATTCCCTTGGTTTCTCTGATTTTCTCAAAGAGGTTTCTAATCTTTCCCATTCTATTGTTTTCCTATATTTTTTTTTGCATTGTTCACTTAGGAAGGTTTTCTCTCTCCTTACAGTTCTTTGGAACTCTGCATTCAGATGGATATAGCTTTCCTTTTCTCCTTTGTGTTTCACTTCTCCTTTTCTCTTAGCTATTTATAAAACCTTCTCAGACAACCATTTTGTCTATTTGCATTTCTTTTTCTTGGGGATGGTTTTAATCACCACCTCCTTTGTCCATAGTTCTTCAGATACTCTGTCTATCAGATCTAATCCCTTCAATCTGTTTGTCACTTCCACTGTATAAAAAGGGATTTAATTTAGAGAAATGCCAGGCTGGATGAAGCAGAAGCTGGGATCAAGATTGCCTGGAGCAATATCAATAACCTCATATATGCAGATGACACCTTAAGGCAGAAAGTGAAGAGGAACTAAAGAACCTCTTGATGAAGGTGAAAGAGTAAAGTGATAAAGATGGCTTAAAACTTAACTTTCACAAAACTAAGATCATCTGTTCCCATCACTTCATGGCAAATAGATGGCAAAACAATGATAGATTTTATTTTCTTGGGCTCCAAAATCACTGCAGATGGCAACTGCAGCCGTGGAATTAAAAGATGTTTGCTCCTTGAAAGAAAAGCTCTGACAAACCTAAACAGTGTATTAAAAAGGAGAGACTTCACTTTGCCAACAGAAGTCCATATAGTCAAAACTATGGTTTTTCCTGTAGTCATATGTGAGAGCTGAACCATAAAGAGGGCTGAGAGCTGAAAAATTGATGGTTTTGAACTGTGGTGTTGGAGAAGACTCTTGAGAGTCCCTTTGACTGCAAGGAGATCCAACCAGTCCATCCTAAAGGAAATCAACCCTGAATATACTTGGAAAGACTGATGCTGAAGCTGAAGCTCCCAAAACGTTGGCCACCTGATGTGAAGAGCCAACTCATTGGAAAAGACCCTGATGCTGGAAAAGATTAAAGGCAGGAGGAGAAGGGGACCATAGAGAATGAGATGGTTGGATGGCATCACCAATGCAATTGACATGAGTTTGAGCAAGCTGTGGGAGATGGTGAAGGACAGGGAAGCCTGGCATGCTGAAGTCCATGGGACTGCAAAGAGCTGGACATGACTGAGCAACTGAACAGCAACTTATTTAATTATTTGCAACTTCTCTCAGCATTGTTTAGTAGTTTCCAGTATATTAGTAAGCACAGCTTGTGTCACATTTATCCATAAATATTGTATCTTGATGATGTTCCTGTAAATAATATTTTTAAATGTCAGCTTTTGATTTTTCATGGCTAGTAACCATAATATGGTTTTATAGATTAACTTTGTATCTTTCAACCTGTATAACGGGGAAGGCAATGGCACCCCACCCCAGTACTCTTGCCTGGAAAATCCAATGGATGGAGGAGCCTAGTGGGCTGCAGTCCATGGGGTCGCTAACAGTCGGACAGACTGAGCGACTTCACTTTCACTTTTCTCTTTCATGCATTGGAGAAGGAAATGGCAACCCACTCCAGTGTTCTTGCCTGGAGAATCCCAGGGAAGGGGGAGCCTGGTGGGCTGCCGTCTATGGGGTCACACAGAGTCGGACATGACTGAAGTGACTTAGCAGCAGCAGCAGCAACCTGTATAAGCTCACTTATTAAGTCTCTTGACATATTTATGGATTTCATAGTATTTTCTACATAGAAAATAAAAAATAAACTGCAGATAGAGATTTACTTATTCATATCCAACCTATCTGTTTTGGTTTCTTTTTTGTATCTTATTGTCTTAGTCATAAACTAACTTGATTAGAAATAGTGAGAACAGTCACACTTGCTTTATTCCTCATGTCAGGGGAAGGCATTCAATATTCCACCAATAAATTTGCTATTGAAAGTGAAAGTGAAAGTCACTCAGTTGTGTCTGACTCATTTGTGTCCAACTCTTTGCGACACCATGGACTATACAGTTCATGGAATTCTCCAGGCCTGAATACTGGAGTGGGTAGCCTTTCCCTTTTCCAGAGGATCTTTCCAACCTAGGGATCAAACCCAGGTCTCCCACATTGCAGGCAGGTTTTTCACCAGCTGAACCACCATGGAAGTCTAAGAATACTGAAGTGGGTAGCTTATCCCTTCTCCAGTGGATCCTTGGGACTCAGGAATTGAACCAGGGTCTCCTGCATTGCAGGTGGATTCTTTACCAACTGAGCTATCAGTGTAGCCCATCAAGTTTTCTATTACTTATATGATATTCATGAAAAGTGAAAACATTTTTCCCTCAGTTGTGTCCAACCCTTTGCAACCCCATGGACTGTAGCCTGCCTGGCTCCTCTGTCCATGGAATTCTACAGGTAAAAATATTGGAATGGGTTGCCCTTTCCTTCTCCAGGGTATCTTCCTGATCCAAGGATTGACTCTGGTCTCCTGCACTGCAGGCAGATTCTTTACCATCTGAGCCATCAGGGAAGCCCTACCTTTTGTTAGTTAGAGGAAATTCTAGATGTCAAATAGTATATAGCAAATCATAACAAATTTCATGGCTTGTAACAATAGATATTTATAATCTCACAGTTTTAAAACCACTACAATATTGTAAAGTAATTAGCCTCCAATTAAAATAAATAAATTCATATTAAAAATAAATTAGTTAATTTTAAAAAGAATCTGGAAACAGCTTTAACTGGGTGATTCTGGGTTAAGTTCTCACATGAAGTTGCAATAAATCTATATGCTTGGGCTACAGTGATCATTTACTTTTACATTATTTTATGTAGTTAGATATTTTAAATTAGTTACAGTATCTATATAGTTATGCAACATAATTATTCATATGTATAGATACACACTGACAAATACATATATACATACATGTATGAACATATATGCATTATATATTTAGATTCACACTACATGTAACATGTAGTATTATATATATAACATATATGAAAAATACATATATCACATATAAATTTAGATTCGCCAAATTCTTTAAGAGAGAACCAGAAATATTAAGTTGGTAAACATAAAAAATTATATTTTTCTTCTTATAATTTTTCTGGAAAGACAGCACAGTGTGTTTAAAACAAATCAAACCGGAAACAAGAGGCTGGATATATTTAAAATGATGTAAAGGAAGAACCTACAATCACAAATATCCCACCCACCCAAGGCTCTCGTTCAGATCTGATGGAGGCATCCAAAGCTTTCAGTTCAGTTTAGTTCAGTTCAGTTCAGTCGCTCAGTCATGTCTGACTCTTTGTGACCTGGTGAATCGCAGCATGCCAGGCCTCCCTGTCCATCACCAACTCTAGGAGTTCACTCAGATTCATGTCCATCGAGTCAGTGATGCCATCCAGCCATCTCATCCTCTGTCGTCCCCTTCTCCTCCTGCCCTCAATCCCTCCTAGCCTCACAGTATTTTCCAATGAGTCAACTCTTCACATGAGGTGGTCAAAGTACTGGAGTTTCAGCTTTAACATCATTCCTTCCAAAGAAATCCCAAGGCTGATCTCCTTCAGAATGGACTGGTTGGATCTCCTTGCAGTCCAAGGGACTTTCAAGAGTTTTCTTCAACACCACAGTTCAAAAGCATCAATTCTTTGGTGCACAGCCTTCTTCACAGTCCAACTCTCACATCCAGCAAAAGCTAGAAGAATTCAGCACCACCAAATTGTCTTTATAACAAATGGTAAAGGAATTTCTCTAGGTGAAAAAAAGTGAAAAAAAAAAAAAAAAGGCCACAGCTAGGAACAAGAGACTTAAGAAATGTAAAAGCTCACGGATAAAGGCAAGCATACAATAAAGTTAGAAAATTATCCATAAACAAAGGAGGTTAAAAGAAAAAAGTAGCAAAATCATCTGTATCCACAGTAAGCAGTTAAGGGATACATAAAACAATTAGATGTAAAATAAAAAACAGTAATCAGGAAGGGAAGAGAGTACAAGGTTTTTAAAATGCATGTGAAATTGAGAGATCAGCAGCTTAAAACAATTATGTGTATATATAGATGCTATATAAAAACTTCATGGTAACCACAAACCAAAATTCTTCATATATATTTATATATGACTCAGTTGCTATTGCTAAGTCGCTTCAGTCATGTCCGACTCTGTGTGACCCCATAGACAGTCACCCACCAGGCTCCCCCATCCCTGGGATTCTCCAGGCAAGAACACTGGAGTGGGTTGCCATTTCCTTCTCCATATGACTCAGTTAGTGATTGCATTTTATATATGAGAATATCTTCCTTTCTTTATGTGGAAAAAAAATTTAGGTAAGGTTAACATAAGGAGTGAAAAAAAGAGCCATATCAAAGCTTATAAGCTATGCAAAATTCTTGAAACTGTATACATTCAGCTTGAGATTGTTAAATACTTAATTTAGATCTTATCAAATTAGCATAGCAGCATAGTAAGGCATATTTGTACTCACTTTTCAGCTAGCAAATCTAGTAAATATCTTCCAAACTCTATTGCAATATTAAAATGAAATAATAGTTTACTTTATTTAACTTGCACCTACCAACTATTGTAACCTGGAGATTAGGAAAGAAACATAATTTTCTATAGCATGGTAAAATACCCAAAGCCCAAAATATTTAAAAATAAATACAGTTAAGTATAACTGAAAGCAATTAACTTGGCAAATTATACTCAAAACTTTCTCCTAGGAACAGTATCTGTCTCATGGAAAGCATCATGGCTTTGTTAGGGGAAGCATACTGATTGAAACCACCCACCCTGGCCAGGCACCATAATAACCATTTGCATGAATTGTTTTATGACAGGAGGTCCTGCTAAGGAACATGGAAGTAATAAGCCACCACCAACCGGAAGAATTCGGGAAAGGTCAAAAAGAGACATCACATGTCTGACCACCTCCCCAAATCCTTCTCTCTGGCATCCATCTTGGCTGAACAAGGCGTGTACCACCAGGAAGGACTCTGAATTAGATTGATTGGCTAAGGACAACCCGGAAATTAATTCCAACCACCATAAACCCTGAGACTGCAAGCCATGTGGCAGAGCAGTCCTACTGCTCTCCACCCGGGTGCCCTTTCCCAATAAAATCCCTTACTTTGTCAGCACATGTGTCTCCTTGGACAATTCATTTCTGAGTGTTAGACATGAGCCCAGTTTTGGGCCCTGGAAGGGGTCCCCCTTCCTGCAACAGCTTCATGTATAGTAGAACTTGATGAAAGACAATATAATGGGAGTAATAAAAACTAGATTACCAAAAATTTACCTCTTACTTTGTGACAAGATTTGCTAAGTAGATAGAGAAAAAGAGTGAAAAAGGGCCAGGTGAGTACTAAACAATAATAAAACCCCCAAATAGGTAAAACTCACACTCAGTCTCTGTACAGAGGAATCTATTTGGTATTTGGAGTTGTGGTGAGCTCCTGGGATCATGCCTTCCTAAAGAGAGGACTCCAAGAAAATAATGACTTGTAAGTGGGATGAACTGAGTTTTATTTGTGTTGTTACCAAATTTTTGTTTTTAATATTATCTGAATTGTATGGCATAGTCAATAAAGCAGAAATCGATGTTTTTCTAGAACTCTCTTGCTTTTTCCATCATCCAGCAGATGTTGGCAATTTGATCTCTGGTTCCTCTGCCTTTTCTAAAACCAGCTTGAACATCAGGAAGTTCACGGTTCACATATTGCTGAAGCCTGGCTTGGAGAATTTTGAGCATTACCTTATTGCATGTGAGATGAGTACAATTGTGCGGTAGTTTGAGCATTCTATGGCATTGCCTTTCTTTGGGATTGGAATGAAAACTGACCTTTTCCAGTCCTGTGGCCACTGCTGGCTTTTCCAAATTTGTTGGCATATTGAGTCACTTTCACAGCATCATCTTTCAGGATTTGACATTGTGGAAGGAGGAGAAGGGGACGACAGGGGATGAGATGGCTGGATGGCATCACTGACTCGATGGACATGAATCTGAGTGAATTCCGGGAGTTGGTGATGGACAGGGAGGCCTGGTGTGCTGTGATTCATGGGGTCTCAAAGACTCGGACACGATTGAGTGACTGAACTGAACTGAATTGTATGACATCGGGTCCCATGACTTCATGGGAAATAGATGGAGAAACAGTGGAAACAGTGTCAGACTTTATTTTGGGGGGCTCCAAAATCACTGCAGATGGTGACTGCAGCCATGAAATTAAAAGACGCTTATTCCTTGGAAGGAAAGTTATGACCAACCTAGATAGCATATTGAAAAGCAGAGACATTACTTTGCCAACAAAAGTCCGTCTAGTCAAGGCTATGGTTTTTCCAGTGGTCATGTATGGATGTGAGAGTTGGCCTGTGAAGAAAGCTGAGCACCGAAGAATTGATGCTTCTGAACTGTGGTGTTGGAGAAGACTCCTGAGAGTCCCTTCGACTGCAAGGAGATCCAACCAGCCCATTCTAAAGGAGATCAGCCCTGGGTGTTCTTTGGAAGGAATGATGCTAAAGCTGAAATTCCAGTACCTTGGCCACCTCATGTGAAGAGCTGACTCATTGAAAAAGACTCTGATGCTGGGAGGGATTTGGGGCAGGAGGAGAAGGGGATGACAGAGGATGAGATGGCTGGATGGCATCACTGACTCAATGGATGTGAGTCTGAGTGAACTCCGGGTGTTGGTGATCAACAGAGAGGCCTGGCATGCTGCGATTCATGGGGTCACAAAGAGTCGGACATGACTGAGGGACTGAACTGAACAGAACTGAATTGTATGTAAATTCAAAACCAGAAATAACAAATCAATAAAGATGGATAAGACATGTTTTAAAAAGAAAGGACACAATGCTGTTTTTGCCTAGTTAGTAATTGCTATTGTCAACTAAAAATTGGCACTTACCAAGAGCATTGCCAACGACTGAACAACAGGGGCATTTGCCATCTGCCTCTATGGAGACTGAACCCCATGCTGCTATAGCTGTTGACCTTCAACACCCCTTGACGGAGTTCAGGGTGGAGTGAGGCACTCTGTACTCCAGGGAATCTGGTTGGACAGGTCTTTAGATAGTTAGATGTTTTCTGGAACAGATTTTATGATCTCAGTCCTTGCATCTCCTCATATCTAGAGAAGCACTAAATCCCTTCATGGTGACATTAGATCCTCATGACTAACAAAAAACCTTTTGTAAAGCACTTCAAGGTATTGAACTCCCCCTTCACCAAAACCTTATATATTGACTTGCCCCAACTGCTGCTTTGAAGCAGTCTCTCAGAGCTCTCTGAGATGCTGTCTCCCATCTGCAGTCCTCATTGGCCCCAAATAAAACTTACAACTCTCAAGTTGTACATCTTTTTTCAGTCGACACTATATATATATATTTTCTTCTAGAATTTCAAAAATAAAAGGTTTTTATTTTAAAAATCTTAATTTAAAAATACTTACAAGTTAATTTTTAACTAATGCTATGCTGAATTTCCATTTGGGGGTTGGGGGTTTTCCTCAATTTCTTGGCAGATAGCTTTGCTACGCATGCCTAGGTAGAGACTGTATAAGGTTTACTAGAGAGTGGATTATGCAGGGTTGAAAAAGAAACAGAAATATTCATGTCAAACAAAGTTGGAGACGTTGTTTTCCTGGCTCAGCCAGACTGAAGAGACTTCATTAGCATACATAGCACCTGGCTGAGAACTCACAAAGTCCATGCCATAGAAATAAAGACTGAGTCTTAAAGAAGGGCTTGGTGTATGCTCATCCTAACAGTAGCTCAAAATAAATTCTAAAAGATAAACAATGAGGCAAATTTTGGTGGTTAAATAACTCAAATTTAGAGAAACTTGAGAAACACTTTGGACTTTCAATAAATTTACCCTATCAGGCTATGAAACTGACCCTAAACAAGTTCAAGACAGAAAGTCAATAATTATACTATTTACCAGATCAAAAATATATACTCTTCAGAAAAAATTTACAGAACTTAGTCTTTACAATGTTCCACCAACAATGTCCAGAACAGAATTAAAAAGTAGTAGTCATATAAATAAAAAGGAAAATGGAGCTCACTATAAAATAATTCAATAGATATTTATCTTGAGATGATTCAACTTCACTAAAAAAATTAAGATTAATTAAATATAGACTTTAAAGCACCCCATAGTGTGCAAAGAAACAAATGAATATAATTTTTTTTAAAAAAGAGAGAAATTTGATCTAAATAAGTGAACAAATAGCAATCTACAGTAGAGAAAAATATTTAAAAATGTTAAATGGATATTTTAGAATAAAAATTAAATTTCTAAAAAATAGGCAACATTAACAGCAGACTAAAGATGTCAGGAAAAAATGGATAGGTAAATTTGATTGTAGACATTATCTAACAATTGGAGTTTCAGGAGCCTATGGAGCAATATCAAGTTCTATAACCCATATAGAATTTAAATTTAATAGAAATTTAAAAACAGAAGGGAGGAACAAGGGGAGAGAATCAAATTTTGAGTTATAATTTTTCCAATCTTTTCAAGTTAAAAAAAAAAAAACTGACTTACATATTCCAAAGTTCTGAGCAAAACCCAATCTAGGTGTATACAAAGAAAATCACACACTGGCACCTCGAAATTAAACTACTAACAATCAAAAATTAAAAAAAAAATCCTTACCATATACATTGTGTGTGCATGCTCTGTTGCTAATGCATGTCCTAATTGTAGCAGTCCCTGGACTGTAGCCCACCAGGCTCCTCTGTCCACAAAATCTTCCAAGCAAGAATACTGGAGCAGGTTGCTATTTCCTATTCTGGGGATTTTCCTGATCCAGAGATCTAACCCTCCTGTATTACATACACATTACATCTCCTGCATTACAGACATATTAAATACAGAAAACAATAATAAACAAATAAGACTGACTTATCAGAAATATCGGAAACCAAAAGGCAGAAGAACATATATATTGTTGAAATAAATAATAATCTCTTAACACAAAAGTATATGTATCCAATGAATCCTTTACCAGCATTCCTACAAGAATGCTAAAATTTATTTTTCATGATGAAGGGGAATTTTATTAGAAGAAAACTTGTATATACACGAAAAAGAGAGAGGCACCAGAAATATTGAGTGGGTAAACATAATAATAATACCTCTAATAATATTTATGAAAAGATAATACATTAAAACAAAAACAAAAATACCGTAAAATGATATTTTAACATACACAGAAGTTAAAATAAGGCAATAATAGAACTAACAGAGAAGATGGTTAAATGAAATTTGCTCTTGTAAGTTTATTATGCTTGTGAAGTGTGAAACTGAAATTGAGAACTCTGAAATATCAGGTGTTTAAGATGGAGGACATATAAGGTACAAACAGTAAAGAGTGAGACTGGAGGTGAGAACAGTGCAGTGGTAAAGTGCCGATTTCAAATAAATATTAATTAGATTTAGTATGAACAACCTAGATCCTAAAGCAACCTCTAAAAATAACTTTTGAACCACAAAAGAGAAAATAACCAACAACCTGGTAAATTTAAATTCAACTACATCAATAATTCTTGAGAAGGGAATGGCAACCCACTCCAGTATTCTTGCCTGGAGAATTCCCTGGATAGAGGGGGGCTTGACAGGCTGCAGTCCATAGAGTCACAAAGGGTCAAATACAACTGAGTGACTGAGCAAATATCAATAATTACAAAAATTATAAAAGATTCCAATTAAAGAACACATAGTGCCTGTTAGCTCAGTTGGTAAAGAATCCCCTGCAATGCAGGAGACCCTGGCTGGATTCCTGGGTCCAGAAGATCCTCTGGAGAAGGGATAGGCTACCCACTCCAGTATCCTTGGGCTTCCCTTGTGGCTCAGCTGGTAAGGAATCCATCTGCAATGCAGGAGACCTGGGTTAGATCCCTGGGTGGGGAAGACGCCCTGGAGTAGGGAAAGGCTACCACTCCAGTATTCTGGCCTGGAGAATTCCATGGTCTTTGGGATCGCAAAGAGTAGGACACGAGCGAGCAACTTTCACTTTCATTGTCAAATAAAAATAAAGGCTTCAAGAAAGGACTTTAAATATAAAGATACACAAAACATGGGATTTAAAGGATGGAAAAATATGTGAAAATATATGTAACAAACCCACAAACAAATATGATTGTATCTATATAAGAAAAAGATTTAGTAAGACATTTTATAAGAAATAAAGGACAGTTCATTATGCCATGAGATACAATTAATCAGGAAGATATAAAATCACAAATACTTATACACCTAATAATAGAACTTCAAAATTCACCAAAGCAAAACCTGTAGTTATACTTGAGGATTTTAACATTTTCTCAGTCATTGGTAAATTAGGCAAAAAAAAGAAAAATAAGGATATAGAAGATCTGAACAATCAACTTGTATACTTGATGTTTATACAACTCTACATCCAACAAGTTCAAAATACACATTTTTTCTGTACATGTATATTGTCATAATTTTTAATAATTAATTTTAAGATATTAAAATGCTGAGTCAATTCTCTGACACAGAATTAAACAAGAAATTAATAATAATGAAATATCTAAAAATTCACAAAGCATTTGGACATTAAATAACAGATTTCTAAATGACCCATGAATTAAAAACTACAGGGAAATTAGAAAATATATTACCTGATAATATATATGAAAACTGGTGGTTTGCAACTAATCCAGTGTATATAAAGAAATCTGTAGGGTTTTTTTTTTGTTGTTGTTGTTGTTTAGAAATCTGTAGTTTTACCTCCTATATTAAAAAAAAGTTAATTTAATGACAAATTTCCACCTTAAAAGCCAGAAAAAAGAGAACAACTTAAACTAAAGTAAGTAAAAGATTCTTAACATCTTTTTTCAAAAATATGAGCTGCATGCTATGTAGAGTACACCGTGAGAAATGCTGGGTTGGATGAAGCACAAGCTGGAATCAGGATTGCCAGGAGAAATATCAATAACCTCAGATATGCAGATGACACCACCCTTATGGCAGAAAGTGAAGAAGAACTAAAGAGCCTCTTGATGAAAGTGAAAGAGGAGAGTGAAAAAGTTGGCTTAAAGCTCAACATTCAGAAAACTAAGATCATGGCATCTGGTCCCATCACTTCACGGGAAAAAAAAAACAGTGGAAACAATGACAGATTTTATTTTGGGGAGCTCCAAAATCACTGCAGATGGTGACTGCAACCATGAAATTAAAATACACTTGCTCCTTGAAAGAAAAGTTATGACCAACCTAGACAGCATATTCAAAAGCAGAGACATTACTTTGCCAACAAAGGTCCATCTAGTCAAAGCTATGGTTTTTCCAGTAGTCATGTATGAATGTGAGAGGTGGACCTTAAAGAAAGCTGAGAGCCAAAGAACTGATGCTTTTGAACTGTGGTGTTGGAGAAGACTCTTGAGCATCCCTTGGACTGCAAGGAGATCCAACCAGTCCATCCTAAAGGAGATCAGTCCTGGATGTAAATTGGAAGGACTGATGTTGAGGCTGAAACTACAATATTTTGGCCACCTGATTCTTAGAGCTGAGTCATTTGAAAAGACCCTGATGCTGGGAAAGATTAAAGGCGGGAGGAGAAGGGGATGACAGAGGATGAGATGTCTGGGTGACATCACTGACTCAGTGGACATGAGTTTGAGTAAGCTCCGGGGGGTGGTGATGGACAGGGATGCCTGACTTGCTGCAGTCCATGGAGTCACAAAAAGTCCATGGACTGAACTGAACTGAATGCTATCCCAATGACATCAGGAACAAAACAATAGAGTCTGTTCTCAACATTTCTGTTCAAAACTATACTGAATGTTCTAGCCAAATGCAAAAGTCAAGAAAAAGGAGATTTACCTTTTACATTTGAAAAATTAACAGTGTCACTGAAGACATGGTTGTTCACCTAGAAAGCTCTTCCAAATCTTATGACAATCAAAATTTCTTATATAGGCACGGAAAAGCACTAATCATATAAGTTAAAAAAATTCAGTTTTCATCATAATTAAACCTTTCTATTCAAAACAGTGCTAAGAACATAAAAGAAATGCCATAGACAGGGAGAAAATATAAATTACATATATATATATATATATATATCAGGCAAAGGATTTATGTCCAAAGTATATAGTGATACTTTACATTCTTGAAAGGCTAAAATAAGCAAAATGAAACACTGACAATACCAAGTGTTGGCTCAAATTTGTAGTGCTCAGATAGTGTTGGTTGTAACAAAATTAGTACAGTAACTTGAGAAACAATGTGGCAGTTGCTTATAAAGTCAAACATACCTTTAATGTATGGCCCAGATTTTAACTCCTAAGTATTTACCTAAGAGAAAAAGAAAATGTGTACACAAAGAGTTGTACATTAATATTCATAGAAACCTTATTCATTTTAGCCAAACGCCTGGAAGCAACTCAAATTCCCATTAATAGGTGAACTGACAAATGTTAATGTAACCATATGATGAATATTATTCAGAAACAAAAATGATTTTGTTGATACATGAAAGAAGCCAAACACATGAGTACACTCTGTATAATGTAATTGTATGAAATTCAAAAGCCGGCAAAATCAATTTACTGTGATAGAAATCTTAGTGATTATCTGGGTTAGGAAGGTAGGAATGTATTG
The DNA here is from genome assembly GCA_006410675.1 of Oreotragus oreotragus. Taxonomy (NCBI): domain Eukaryota; kingdom Metazoa; phylum Chordata; class Mammalia; order Artiodactyla; family Bovidae; genus Oreotragus; species Oreotragus oreotragus. Next base: position 135,866 of record SJYX01002614.1, read on the forward strand.
CATTTAAAGAGAAATGATGGAAATTTGTGGGCATGATGGAAATGTCCCAAATCTTAACTGATGATGCATATGGGAGTATATGTGTTTATGAAAATGTCACCCTGTAAACTTACAATATGTGTTCTTTATGAAATGTAAATTACACTTCAAAAGATTGACTACAGAAAAATACTATAGGTTGACCAATTAAATTACATCTTTGAATCAAAATTCAACCCCTAGACTAAAAGTTAACAATCTTTGCACGTGTGCATGTGCAAAGTTGCTTCAGTTGTGCCCGCCTTTTTGCAACCTTATATACCATAGCCTGCCAGGCTCCTCTGTCCACGGGATTCACCAGGCATAAGTACTGGAGTGGGTTGCCTGCCCTCCTCCAGGGGATCTTCCCAGGGGTAGAACCTGAGTTTCATGAGTCTCTTGCATTGGCAGGTGGATTTTTCACCACTAGTGCCACCTGGAAAGCCCAATAATCTCTGCTTTATACTCTAAATATGTTCCTCAAAATTCTTAAGTAAATATTGAAGAAAAAAAAAAACCTTTTCATCACTGCTAATAAATTTAGAGAAGTATCATTCCTAATGATAGGAATAACAATGAATTCTAATCTGTACTAATAAAATAACCCATAGATTTAAATTAGTATAATATAATTTAGATTTTCAAAGAAGATAATTTAAATGATTATTCTTAGGAAAGGAAAAAATAGGGAAATGACTTTATAAGCTAAGATTGAGGAAATGAAAATTTATTTTAAATGGAAAAATTATATTATTCCTGAAAGTCATAAATGAAAACTTGTATAAAGCAAGGACTTGTGTGACCTAACTGAGACAATACCTTCCAGTGCCTGGCAGTGTGGACTCCAGAGCTGTGGTTCTTAGGTTTGTTCTTGTGCCACTTACTAGCCACGTGGCCTTGGGCAAGTTAGAAAACCTCTCTGCACTAGGAAGACATAGGCCTTCTCTTCTTGAATGTTCTCAGTTATAAAATGAGGTTATTACATGATAAGTGCTTAGAATAATATTTGGAACATAGTAAGTGTTCAATAATATTAGCTAGATACCTTTCAGTTTCTTAACTCTAAGTCTAATTATCATAAGATCTATCTTGGAGGGTGGTTGAGGGACTTCATTTTTAAAATATTGTTTTAAAAGCAGTAAGAAGGGATTTCTGGTGTATTTCTTTTAATGCTGTATAAAAATCTTTCAGGATGAAAAAAAAAAGAAAAACAAAAAGAAATTGTTAAACACTATTGTGAAATTAAAACTTTCTACTTTGAATGAACTAGGTACTTTATTTAATCAGGTACTTTAATTTTTATATTGCTCTGTTAAGAAAAATGTTCAGGTGGTTTAAAAATGAAAACATATTAAAGAGAATCAGAAAAGCATAAAAAGAAAATAGATACATAAAGAGATAGCTATCAGCTTGTTTCAGGTAGGAAAGAATTGTGGCTCTGATCTTGTGATCTGAATAGGCAAATAGGCTTTTGTATAAGATTCCTAGTGTTCGTAAACTAAAAATAAAATACTGGCTTAGGAAATTCTATTACTAAGCTCAAGGAGAAATTTCTCTCCTCTGTCCTCATAAAGGCACAGTATGAAATAAAAAACAATAATACTTTACAGTAAGTATGATGACATGCTTTCTATGAGGCTATTTCTTATCATCTCCATCAAACAGGCAAATGACAAGCTTAAATAAAATTTCATAAAAGCAATCTCAAGAGAACAATTATAATGCAGCACAGATGCATGGCTCTTTGATTACATGCCATGGTTTAGGACAACTCACTTGAGAAGCTAAAGGAACAGATGTAATAAGTATTGTTTCAGTTGGAGCTTGATTAAGCAGATAGAATTGCTATGAGTAATGTAAACCGAGGCATTTTCTATGGAGAGCTGAGGTGCTGCTGATGAAAGCTGTTGATCCTACAACTAGCATTAATCCTAAAGTCAGTCTATGAAGGTTGGTGCTTTGTGAGCCTGAAGTCAGTGTAAATTAGCTGACAGGCAGTCAGAAGCAAAGCATTTGAGAACAAGGACAAACTCAAAGCTGCACAGGTAAACTGTCCTCTGGGTCTGTCCCTCGTGATCTCCATCTTAGTACTGCAGCTGCCCTGTAGGGAAGACTGGTGACCTTTGCCATGGAGCTGTGCCATCTAGGCTCAGAACTTGGAGTGGTTTAAAGAGATCTGGCAGGAGCTATAGGAACCAGGTGCTGCTCCATACCATCAGGTGACTGCAGAGCAGTGTGAGACCTGCTTCCAAGCTTGGCCTTATCCAACCACCTCCAGAACGAGGCCTGGAGTCTGGATCTTGGTACTCTTGCCATGACTGTCTTCTACTGATCCCTCATGGAGCAAAATAGAAGCTCTACTCGGTGACTTCATGATAATTAAAACCCTAATGGCAAAAAAGTTTCGGAGTCTCCCACCAGCTTTCATGACACATACCATTCACTAAAATAAAATCCCCATGATATAGTTTGAAAAGTGAAAAGTGCTTGGTCATGTCCAACTCTGCTATCCCAGGGAGCCCACCAGCCTCCTCTGTCCATGGAATTCTCCAGGCAAGAATACTGGAAGGGGTAGCCATTCCCTTGTCCAAGGGAACTTCTCAACCCAGGGATCAAAACTTGGTCTGCTGCATTACAGGAAGATGTTTTACCATCTGAACCACCAGGGAAGCAACTATATTATAGATTTTAATAATAAAAAAAATGCTTTTTACTAATAATTCCACTGGGTTTGAGAATCTCAGATTCATTTAATTTCTTTATCTGCAATTATTGCTATTGTATAATTTTCTAAGCATGATAGCTAGAGATAACAACTCTTCTGCCTTTCGAGTAATTCTGAAAGGTGGAAATGAAAGTCCCTCAGTCGTGTCCAACTCTTTGTGACCCCAAGGAGTTCTCCAGGCCAGAATACAGAAGTGGGTAGCCTTTTCCTTCTCCAGGGGATCTTCCTAACTCACAGATCAAACCCAGGTCTCCGTACTGTAAGCAGATTCTTTACCTGTTGAGTCACAAGGGAAGCCCAAGAATACTGGAGTGGGTGGCCTATCCCTTCTCCAGTGGATCTTCCCAACCCAGGAATCAAATCAGGGTCTCCTGCATTGCAGGCAGATTCTTTTCCAACTGAGCTATCACAAAAACCCTTGGACAATTCTACTTACTAGCAAAATGACTGATCTGAAATAGAGTTAATCTCAGTAACTTTTAGAGTTTCTCTTCTTCTATATCATTAGTAAGTTGTTTCTACTTCTTGTTTCTCTCCTTGAGCTTCAGACCTAAACAGAATAGCATAGACTGTGAGTCAAACCTAGGTATGGATCCTCTTTTTACAACCTGAGTAATTATTTAACTTTAATAAACCTTAATGCTTCATTTGTAAAATGAATATACTGATTGTACCTGGTCATAATAGTGATTGAAAAGACATGAAATCAAACCACTCAGAACAGTGTCAGATGCATAATAATAGCTTAAAAAAACATTTATGATTAATATTTTAAGCAGAATTATTAAGAGGAATGGATTGAACTTTAAATATGTTTTAAGACTTTGGCTCTCTACTCAATTAGAGGAATGCTTAAAATAGAAGTAACTAGTAATACTGGCTTTTTTCTAAATCTTGAAAGGTCTAAAATTTGCAGGGTATGATACAAACGTTGGGCTTCCCTGGTGTCTCAAACTGTAAAGAATCTGCCTGCAATGCAGGAGACCCAGATTTGATCCTTGAGTTGGGAAGATTTCCTTGAGGAGGAAATGGCTACTTGTCCAGTATTCTGGCCTGGATAGCCCCATGGACAGAGGAGCCTGGCGGACTACAGTCTGTAGAGTTGCAAAGAGTCAAACACAGCTGAACTAGAATGGTCATGGTCCAAAAATTTAATATACATAAACAAAAATAAATAACACATTATTTCTAGGGTTTAACATATTTGGGATTTGAAGAAGCCTGAGAGATTTTCATTATCTGCTTGTGTAGTCAGATTGGAGAAGGAAATGGCAACCCACTTCAGTACTCTTGCCTAGAAAATCCCATGGACTGAGGAGCCTGGTAAGCTGCAGTCCATAGGGTCACGAAGAGTTGGACACGATTGAAGCGACTTAGCAACAGCAGCAGCAGCAGCAGTCAGATTATTTTAAATAACAAAAATGTAAGAAATTGAGCTTGGGCATTCACTGTGATATTCAATAAGGAAAAATATTAATCCTTATATAGAGAATAATTTCCTAGAATCATAGAAAAACTTATCAGTGTAGCTGAAGTTGCTTTCAGTTTTCTTGCATGTATATAGCTTTAAGCAGTAACTTTTAAAGTGAGTGTTTTAATAGAACACATAAAACTGTTGTAAAGTCAAGTGGCACAGGTGTTCATTACAAGCAGTGTTTCTTTTGAAACAGTCATCGTAAGAGGTATTTTTTGACTGAGTTCATTCTTGTTTCATTCTGCAGTCACTTGGAAACCATTGCCCTACTTTCTGGCAAGGACTGAAATATGTGGAGGGCCCTTGAGTCTCATGAATTATCATGGTGAATCAACAGAAAGCTCTCTTTTTTAGCCCAGGTGTTTCTATAATTGTGAACCATGGGGGACATAACTATTGTGTTCAATTGCCTTCTCAGTCTCTTTCTACTGAAGTAGAGCCAAGGTTGTATAAGTAGCTGTCAATAACAGTTAAAAATTACCTAATGGTGACTTGGATTTTATTTCTAGGATGTAAAGGTAAGCCTTGAATTCATACTTCATAGCTATCTCACTGAGGATAACACTTCCGATGATCACAATCCCGAATAATTTGCAAAATGGATACTTTTGCTATAAACTTATCCATAAACTATAAATAAATAAAAGTACAAAGAGCTGAATGCTTTTCAAATTGCTTTCACAAATCTCACATAAAACTCACAATGGTGATAATTTACAGAAGAAATCCATTCAGAAAAGTAAAATGACTTCCTTAAGACCACTTGATAAGTGTCAAGGCATAGACTCAAACCTGGATTACTCAATTTCAAGGCCACTCTCTCTCTACTACCATATAAATTCTGGACACATAGTGTTGGAGGATATTTTTATTTTTTATTGATACATCAGCATTTTGGCTTTGCAGGTTACTCTGCAGGTATTGGTGTTCATCATGAAAATGATGTAGAATGCCAAATACAGTGAAATGAGATAAAAACCAATGAAAAGGACATTTTTACAACTGTTTGAAAGACATATTTTTCCTTAGAAATATGGTTTTCTGGAGCTGCAAATAAATTACTTTTTGTATATCGAATTGTGCCTTGAAAGCTTCTACAAGCCATAAAACTATTTAAAGGAAACTTTTCTAAAAACGGTTTTGTAAAGCAAATATTCTTTCTCCACATTTTAAATTAAAGACTAAAAATATATCTTTTAAAGTAGTTTGTCAAGTGTAATAACCTAGAAATTAGCTTTTTGAGGGTATGTGTGTATGTGTGTGTGTGTGTGCTTAGTCATGTTTGACTCTTTGTAACTCCACAGACTGTAGCCCACCAGGCTCCTCTGTCCATGGGATTTCCCAGGCAAGAATACTGGAGCAGGGCGCCATGCCCTCCTCCAGGGGATCTTCCTGACTCAGAGATCGAACCCGTGTCTATTGTGTCTCCTGCATTGGCAGGCAGATTCTTGATCACTCTGCCACCTGGAAAGCTGCTTGTTCAGGGTATGTCCTCAAATAAATCTAATAACTACAATTGGCATTCTGAATCTCAATCTGTGGTTCAACATTTCCTACAAGAGTTCTGACAAAAGTTCAAATTGAGATTTGTTTGTTTTTTCCCCTGATGATTTTAGAGAAACCAGAGCATAGAAGGGTTTATCTAACTTTGGTCATCCTTCAGAGCTTAAACACTGGAGGTGCTTTTCCAGAATACTTCTGTTACATTCTTTTGAAGTGTTTTCACCTTTGCTCCCTGGTCACATTTACTATAAATGGAGCAAGGAACTGTTCATGTGATTTTATTTTTTACTATTAACTTTTATTGAAAAGCTGCATACTCTAGTCTCTGTTAGCCCCACCATGCCACTGAATTCCTAGCACATACCATAATGCTTGAAACAGATTAGGAGGAAGATCAATGTTTGCTCAATAAGCCATAAAGGCTTAAAAATGTATAGTTTATTAATATATTATATATCTAAACTAAACTGGTCAATGATTAATTTATATATTTGGAAAAATATGTGCCAGTATTGTTAGACACTATCTCTGCATTTTGTAAAGTTACTGGTAATTTGATTTGTTCCTAATGGCATTTACCAATATTTTTATGATTGATGTATATGGCATTTTTATTAAGACCAAAAGATATAAAAAATAAATTTCTCCATTATGAAATTAGTATCGCCATAAAAAAGGGTAAAGCAAGAGGCATTTAGTCAATAACAAGAGGAACAATTTGTTGGCTAAAGGGAAAATTTGTTAGATCCTCATATTAAATAATACACAAAAAATAAATTACCCTATTAAAATAATTATATTTTAAATGTAACAATGAGTTGAAGGTGGAATTGAAATATTTCTGGATGTAAGGGGAGCATCAAAGTTATAAATCAGTGATAAAATGTACCAAGAATATTTGATAGATTGAAATATCCATATCATAAGAAATAACATAAAATTAACTGAAAGCAAACTCCAGAAAATGTTTTAAATTTAAAGAATTATTATAAAAGAATAAAGAAAACATAAGACCTAGCATAGATAAATAAGCAAAGAGGTTCTATTTGCCTATAGGAACTCTGCAAAAGAGAAAACTCAAATGGCTAATTGTTGTTCAGTCACTCATTTGTAATACATATGGCATGATGCATCACAATGCCATGGATTGTAGCATGCCAGGCTGCCCTGTCCTTCACCATTTCCCAGAGCTTGCTCAAACTCATATCCATTGAGTAGGGGATGGCATCCAACCATCTCATCCTCTGCCATCTCCTTCTCCTGCCTTCAATATTTCAAATGGCTAATAAATGTATATAATGGTACTTGGGCCTTCTCTGGTGTTTCAGTGATAAAGAATTTGCCTGCCAGTGCGGGAGACACAGGTTTGATCCCTGGTTCAGGAAGATTCCCTGAATAGAAAATGGCTACCCGTTCAAGTATTCTTGCCTGGAGAATTCCATAGACAGGAGAACCTGGCAGACTCCCCTACCTGGGTCACAAAAGTCTTGACTCCACTGATACAAAAACAACACTGATACTCACTAGGAATCAAATTCAAAGTAAAACATCAGTGAGATATCATTTTTTATATCATCGAGCTGGTAAGGATGTTTTAAATACACTTACTGTTGGCAAGGTTGCAGTGAAATAGGAACTGCTGTTTGTATTATAAGTTAGATCAACTTTTCTGGAAAGCAACAAGTACGTATGTATGTATACATGTATAAGAAAACTGAACTCAATAATTCTTTTAGCAATTTATCTAAAGGGGAATAATATAAGATATATCTGGGATATGTGTGCAAGGAGTATCACTGAAGATTTATTCATAATAGTGAACAACTGGACAACTTAAATGTTCAGCAACAAGTAACACTTAGGCAATTTATTGGGTATTTGATCATCATTACACAGATATAAAATGATTTTAACAAAATAATGATATAAAAGTATCATACTGTAGAGAAACAATAGGAAATTTAGAAATTAGTCATACAGAATAACTTACACTGTGTTAGATGAAATATGATGAAAATACAACTGAAAACAATTTATTAAAAGTAATGCTTTATTCCACTTGGTTGATATCGCATCTGATGGTGTTGCGACAAGGATAACCACTAACACATACCAAACTCTTAACACACACACATTGTCCTGAGCACATGGCATGTACCATCTCCTCTAATTCTCTTAACACTCCTACTAAGCCAGTAGTACTATTTTCTCCATTCATACATGAGACTTAAAGAATTCAAATGACTCACCCAAGCTTGCATGGCTAGCAAAGAGTAAAATAGAATATCAAAACAGACACATCTATACTGCACAGTTACTAAACTTGCATTCATTATGTCAGTTTCTTTTCAACAAACATTTAAAATAAGTATTTAGTAACTCATTTAGTAAGGAAATTATGGTTATCATTATGAAAAATTATATCTGATTAAAGTCTGATATTATGCTTCTCAATATGTCCTAAGTATACTGTAAACATTTTAGAAAGCAATAAGAAAAATAATAGATTTGCACAACACACAGAAGTCAACTTAAAATAGAGCAAAGGCTTGGATGTAAAAATGGAAACCATGAAAGTCTTAGAGGGAAACATAGAAGCTAAGATTCTTGACATTTTTATTGGCAAAGATTGTTTTGGATTTGGCACCATAAGACAAAGGAAACTAAGCAAAGATAAATAACTGGGACTTCATCAAACTAAAGTGCTTCTGCAACAGCAAAAGAACCATCAACAAAATTAAGAGATGAGCTACAGAATGGGAGAAAAGTTTTGAAAATGATTGATCTGATAAGGTGGCTCAGATGGTAAAGTGTCTGCCTACAGTGCGGGAGACCCAGGTTCAGTCCCTGGATTGGGAAGATCCCTTGGAGGAGGCAATGGCAACCCACTCCAGTATTCTTGCCTGGAAAATCCCATGGACAAAGGAGCCTGGTAGGTACAGTCCATGGGGTCACAAAGAGTCAGACAAGACTGAGCGACTTCACTTGAACTTGAACTAATCTGATAAGGGGTTAATATCCAAAGTTTGTAGAGAATTCATGCAACTCATAGCAAAACACACAAAAACTCAAGTAACTTGATCAAAAATGGGCAGGAAAATAAAAGATAATTTTCCAATGAGTGGCCAATGAATACATGAAAATGTGCTGAACATTATTAATCAGAGAAATGCAAATCAAAACTACAATAAAATACCACAACATATCTAGTAGAGTGGCTACCATCAAGAAAACAAGAAAAAGCCAGTATTATCTCCTGATAACAAGTGATGCAATGCAATTTTATTCAGCCATGAGAAAGAACAAAATCCTTACATTTGCAACTTGGATGGAACTTGAAGGCGTTATGCTAAGTGAAATAAGACAGGCAGACAAATACTGCATGGTGTTACATACATGTGGAAATGGAGAAAAAACAAACAAATATAGAAATAGTGAGCAGAAAAGTGGTTGCCAGAAGCTGGGATGTGGGAGAAACAGAGATTGGTGTGTGTATGCTCATCGCGCCTATATCTTTGCAACTCCATGGACTGTAGCTCACCAGGCTCCAGTGTCCATGGGATTTCCCAGGCAAGAATGTTGGAGTGGGTTGCCATTTCTTTCTCCAGGAAATTTAATCCATGTCTCTTGTATCTCCTACATTGGCAAGCAGATTTTAACCACTGAGCTATCTGGGAAATATGCAAAAACTTTCAGCTATAAGATGAGTGAGGTCTGAGAATATAATGTAAAGCATGACAAAAGAGTTAATAACATTGTATCATACTGAAATTTGCTAAGAGAGTAGAATTTAAATGTTTTCACACACAAATAAAAAGTCAAATATGTGAGGTGAAGGATATTTTTGTTAAGTAGATGGGAGGATATTTTCAAAATGTATATATATATCAAATCTTCATGGTGTACAATTTAAATATCTTACAATTTCATTTATAAATTTTACCTCAATATAGCTGAAAATTTTAAAAATCAATTAATAATGAAATAGAATTTTATACAAATCCCAGTTGCACCAAGAATTGCATTTCATGTTATAAGGCTGAAGAAAAAATAGTCATTTACCATTTACATAATAAAACATATATATCTCTGATTATATGTAGAAGTAGAATAGTCATAACATGATGAGAAAAAAAGATAATGGGCTACATGCACTCTTCTCAGAAATATAACAAGCATATATTTAATCTCTAAAATAAGTGAGGATTATTTTTGGATCTAAAGTGCGAAATACCATCCTACTAGATAAATGATTAAAGAGTTAGGCATTCATTTACTTAGTCATTCAATGAACACTTACCGCCTTCTATGTGCTATGTACTGTGAAAGACAAAGAATTATGAACATTAAAATATCTTTTAAAAGTCCAGATAACTAATAAATTAGTAAAATGCTAAAAAACACAGGAAATGTTACATCATTTTAGCATACAGGAAAACTTTTTAATTGACATGAACTTAACATCTCCAGGCTGAGTGACAACAAGTAAATTTCTATGTAAGTGCTGATACCAGAAGTCCATGTAATATGAGCAAGTTGACAACTCATGACAAAAATAATAAAAATAAAAAATCATTTTTTAACCTAGTAATGCCATGTTTTAGAACCTATCCCATAGGAATAATGCAAGAAGTAAGAAAAGCCTCTATGTTAAAAAATGTTTACAGCCACATTATCTAATATACCTGAAAAATGAAAAATAAAGCCCAAATGACCAATTGTGAAAGAAATGCTAAGCAGATAGGATAGTGCTATGTTAATTTAAAAAAATATCATCTTGCCATCAGAATTACAAATGTAAGATCTATGTGCAAACTGAGAATGAATAATATAATTGAAAAAAGGTAGAACTTGAAAAGCAGTATACATAATGATCACAACTATAAGGATCAGTCTACACAATTATAATAATAAACACAGTATACACTATGATGTTTGCATACAGAGACAGAAACTTGGGCTTTTCATAGTCTTTTATATATGTGTATATATGATTGAGATAAAGACAGTGTAATGCAGTAGAAAAGGATATACTCAATTAGTAAAAATCCACATAGAGACAAATAATAAACCAACTACATTGGATATGATTGTAGAAAGGGTCATCATCTTCTTATTAACATTAAGAAGCTGTTGGGCGCCTTCTTCATTGTAATGAGGATGAATAGCAGGTTCACCAGTGGAAGGAAATGAAACAATTATTCTAAAATTTAAATCAAAGACTTTTTGATGGCTTAGGTAGCAATATTATTTAACCACATGGTCCAGTTTTATTCTATAAAATGATAAAAAGACCATAATGAATTCAATGAAATGAATTATGGTAGTAGGATTAATCATGAGTGAAAATGAATATATCAAGAATTAGAGAGAAATGAGGAAAGGAAAAGTAAATTATATCTCCCTCTGTTCAGCTTTTGGAATTAAGTCATTTCCACTCTCAGCCCTCTAAATGAACAGAGCTCCCTGGAGAATATTCTGGATAATCAAACAGTCAAAACTCTTTAAATATATTGTTCAATTTCTGCATAGTTCTTGCTGAAATTTTTTTCTCATTCTCTCAAGGTTTGACTTTATTTTGTTCTTCTCATACTTATTTCCACAAGGCAGAACTCAAAAAGTAGATGAAGTGAAGCACTATTGATTTTAATATCTACTCTTACGGTTTTATGTTAGCTTGTTTGTTTCTTTATAAGATAATTAACTCTACGAGTCCAGGAGGATGCTTGCTGACCTTAATCTAACGCAATGGCTCACATAGAATACACTCGATAAAGCTTTACTGAACCACTTGAGAATTCTGAAAGTCACATAGAAATTTACTTGGCTCTCAATATCCAAGCAGAGGAGGCAATCGCACCCCACTCCAGTACTCTTGCCTGGAAAATCCCATGGTGGTGGGCTGCAGTCCATGGGGTCACTAAGAGTCAGGCACGACTGAGCAACTTCACTTTCACTTTTCACTTTCATGCATTGGAGAAGGAAATGGCAACCCAATCCAGCATTCTTGCCTGGAGAATCCCGGGGACAGAGGGGCCTATTGGGCTGCCGTCTATGGGGTTGCACAGAGTCGGACACGACTGAAGCGACTTAGCAGTACCAGCAGTAGCATTACCCAAGAAAACCATATTCCTGTTCCTCAGAAAAAAACAAATTAGTGTATCAAGAATAAGAGTGAAAGGGGAAGGGAAAACTAAATTATATCTCCCTGTGTTTAGATTTTTGAGTTAAGTTATTTACTTGCCTAGCATAAATGTAGACTCTTCAAGGCCATTCCAACAGGCTGTTATCAGAGAGAATTGCATCATTCAGATGACAACAGTCTTAAATATCCAGAAAGAGCTGCCTCCCAAAATTAAGTAGAAAAGTTTTAATTAAAGAGATGATACAGTACTTACTACAATGCCTAGTGCTAGACCTGGCTCATTTATTTAGGTTGGCAGAGATCTGTCCATTTCTTTATCCCACAGTTCTGTGTATTCTCCTCAAATAAATTCAAACACCAGTATCTGAAAGAATGAAACACCTCCTATGTAATTCATCATATTGAAAATACCAGAGTAAAAATAGAAAATTCTTATAATAATATACATACATCAAAATTAAACTGAATTTTCCCTTGTTGGTGTCATAATTTCTAGTCATGTTCTTAGTTACAGTTAGTTCAACTATTAACTTCAGTCTCTATTATACAGAGTCTGACTTTTATTTTTTATTCCCTATTGTATACATCAAACATACTCACTAAACATCTTAGGAAAATTACGTTTATTACTTTTGGGCTCTTTTCAGCTAACTTTGACATTTACTTCAGTAAACAGTAAAAATAATGAAAAACCAAAATATTTCCAGGAGAAATCTCCTGATACCTAAGGATGGGAAGATCTCTTATAGAGACAGATATAGTGATATTAAAATTACTTTATGTGTCTTTAAGTATAATATCTCATGTCATAAAAGTTGCTATATCTCAAAAACTAAATCCTATAAAGTTTCTTTTTTGGAAGGCTGTCCTCTATAGAATACAAGAGATTTTCTTCCTGGTTACTACAGTTCATGCAGATTGAACTTACATAATGATATTACATATTAGCTTCCTGTATTTTGCTTCTGAGGTGGACAGATCACTTTTGCCTGTGAAGAGCCATTTATCATTTAGATGATACAGATTTTTCAGGAGTCATGAAAAGATAAATTAAACAGTTTTAAATATTATCAGCAAATAGATTTGTATTAATTCTGGTAAAAAAAAATTGAGAGTTTGAGGGAGAATGTATATGTGTATATGTATGGCTGAGTCCCTGGGTTGTTATCTTGAAATTATCACAACGTTGTTAATCAGCTATACCCCAAAACAGAACAAAAATGTATTTTAAAAAATTTCCCTAAAAGTCTTTAGGGATTTTTGACCTTTTAAGCACTAGTTGCCCTGACCTCCTTGCCTCCAACTTTTATACACAGAGCCCTCAGTCTGTTTAAATATAAATGTTCCAAATATAGTTTGCCTAGTAGGACAAGAGATTTTGACCTCTGAGGAATTGGTTAAGTTCTGGTTATATATTCTCACTTTAAGACTTTAGACCCAATAAATTGTTCTAAGCATCATTTCTTTTTCACCCATTAAATAAGAATACTGAGGCAACATTACCAATTTTAAGGATTGTTGAGAATATTAGACATGGTGCTTAATAAAAGAGGATATACTATTATCATCATGATTAATAATGAAAACAATAATAATATTCTTTGAATTTATGTTCATTAATATTATTGTTAATTTGTGCATTTAAAATAAATTTCTGTGGCAATGTTTAATAACAGCACTGATATTTTAATGAACAGTTTGTCTTGTTGGCTGCATCTAAATTAGTTATATTCAGGTACTATCTCCAGCTCCTTACTCATTAATAATAGGAGAATGATTTAATCTTTTCATTTACACACCTAGTAAATTAACTGACCTATAAGTCTGCAGCAACTTGAATTCTGAGGATACAAACCCAAAATCAGAGAGTTCTGTGNCTCCAGCTCCTTACTCATTAATAATAGGAGAATGATTTAATCTTTTCATTTACACACCTAGTAAATTAACTGACCTATAAGTCTGCAGCAACTTGAATTCTGAGGATACAAACCCAAAATCAGAGAGTTCTGTGAGTGCTCAGTTGCTCAGTCGTGTCTGACTTTGGCAACCCCATGAGCTGTAGCCCTCCAGACTCCTCTGTGCATGGGATTATCCAGGCAAGAATACTAGAGTGGGTTGCCATTTCTTACTCCAGGGGATCTTCCTGGCTCAGGGATCAAACCTGAGTTTCTTGTGTCTCCTGAATTGGCAGATGGATTCTTTACCGCCGATCCACCTGGGAAGCCCAAAAGTTAGGTGAAAGTGTCACTCATGTCCCATTCTTTATGACCCCATGAACTGTAATCTGCCAGGCTCCTCTAGCCATAGGGTTCTCTCAGCAAGGATACTGGAGTGAATTGCTGTTTCTTTCTCCAGGGGATCTTCCCAACCCAGAGACTGAACCCATATCTCCTGCATTAGCAGGTGGATTCTTTAGTGCTGAGACCATTAGACCATGAAAAATAATCATCTTTAAAGAAAATTAGTCTAAGTAAATACAGATTGTGAAGGATAATCAGATATAATTTCAAAAAATTTGCAATCTAGTTAGAAAAGCCAAATGATATATCAACAGATATATGTGTACTGTACCTCTACCTCTGTGTCTTTATGTACATCTATATGTTTACTTCTATATCTATTACCCTCTGTCCGGGGTAATAATGCTACGTATCAAGCAAACTGCATGGCTTCATTCTAAGTTCTAAGCTCTGTACCACTTTCAGGGATCCACTGAAGNTCAAGAGATAATATTGTAGAGTTGGTTCCAACTGGATTTTGAGTAAAAATTCTAGACCATAATCCTCATCAATAATATAATCTGATAGACTAATGCTACACAAATAGGCACACATGAGTCATTTCCTACAAGTGCTCAAAGATGTTTATCATACATTTCTAAGCTTAAACAGTTAGACAAAAGATACAGCAAGGAAGCAAAGACGTACAAACCCAACCACGAAATGGATGTCTATGCCTTTTGTGTTAATATGAAGACAGTTCTCTCTTAACATGAAATGATATTTCAAGTTAAGGATCTACCTTAAACATGAAATATCATTGTCCTGTCCTTTCCTTGTTGACTGTAATATCTCAGTCTAGATGTTAGCCTCATTTAGTTTACTGTGCAGTCTGGTAGCATTCCCCGCTCATTTATTGTAGATTTTTTTTTTTCTTCTGTATTATGATTACTTAATCATAGTACAGATTAACTAATTTATTCTTCAGTTCAGTTCAGTCACTCAGTCGTGTCTGACTCTTTGTGACCTCATGAACCGCAGGACACCAGGCCTCCGTGTCCATCACCAACTCCTGGAGTTTACCCAAACTCATATCCATCGAGTCGGTGATGCAATCCAACCATCTCAGCCTCTGTCAGCTCCTTCTCTTCCTGTCAGATGACATCACCCTTATGGCAGAAAGTGAAGAAGAACTAAAGAGTCTCTTGATTTACCCTTAAGTATAAAGCTTTCAAAGCAAGTTGTCTTTTTACATTGCTATTCCAGGTATCCATGGAACATAATGAAGTACTTAGTCCATATGGTGCTTCCCAGGTATCTGAGTGCTAAAGAATCTGCCTGCCAATGCACTAGAAGCAGTTTTGATTCCTGGTTTGGGAAGATACCCTGGAGGAGGGAATGGCAACTCACTGTAGTATTCATGACTGGAAAATTCCATGCATAGAGGAGCCTGCTGGGCTACAGTTAATGGGATCACAGAGAGTCAGATAAGACTGAGCATGCACACAACCCATATTTATTAGTTTGTCCAAGCTACTATAACTAAGTACCATAAACTGGATGGCTTAAATAACAAAAATTATTGTCTCATGGTTTGGGAGGCTAGAAATCTGAGATTAGGGACTTCACAGATTTGGTTCCTTTTGAGGACTTTGGGGGAAGGATCTCTTAAAAGTCTCTCTAATCAGTTTGTAAATGCCCATCTTCATTTTCATATGTTGTTCTTCCTGTATCTTCCTGTCATTGTCTTTTTGTATATATCTCTGTGACCAGATATCTCCTTTTCATAAAGACACCAGTCATGTTGGATTATGGAACATGTTGGAATACTTTTGACCTTACTTACTCTTATATGATTATCTCCGCAAAGACCCTCTCTCCAAATTAGGTTACATTTTTAAATACTGAGGATTTAGGATTTTAACATATGAAATTGGTGAGATACAATTAAATGCATGACACCATAATAGACATTTGTCACATCAGTGATTGCATGAATTGATAGCACTTATATAACATAAAATTTATTTTAATAATCCAACTTGTGTGTTTCCCCCAAGACTGTGAGTTCCTTTACAGCAAAGTCTTATCATATTTATGCTTGAATCTACAGTGCTGAAAACAAAGACAACACAGAATTGATGCTCAAAATGCTTTGTTAAGTGAATGATAATTAGCAAATCATGTAAATGTGTTTTCTGTAAAAATACCTCTGGAAGAATCTTTCATATGGGTCTTGCTTGGTTAAAGCTCTGTTTAATGATTTTTTTTGCTGATCACTACAGATTGTACAGTCCCCAGAGTTTCAATGCCTCCAATTTGAAAAAGTTTCTGTGTGTCATTCAGAGCCTGGAAGTCTAAATATTTCCATAATCTTAATGTCTTGCTGCCTTATTAGAAATCAACTCTCATTTATGCTTTTGTATCATTTTCATACTGTGTATTTTTTTTCCTGATTGATCAAAACAAATGCTAAAAATAAAATATAAACTGACTTTTAGCGGAACCTGTCAGAGATTTGAAAGTGTCTTCAGAAAGTAAATAGGAAGATAACAAAAACTAGAGAGGCTGAGTATGGGAATGGAGCCCAGAGGAAGAAATTTAGATGCCAATGTCATTGTCTAGTTCCGTATAACCACCTCAATTATCATCAGGAAAGTGAGTAAAATGTTGATCAGTTTCACAGTTTTTCTAATTTAGGATATTTAATCAACACCAGTAGTAATAAAACAAGTAGAGATAAAGTTACTCTCTGGAGAAATTATTTCAGCTTTAGCATCATTCCTTCCAAAGAAATCCCAGGGCTGATCTCCTTCAGAATGGACTGGTTGGATCTCCTTGCAGTCCAAGGCTTACAAATAGCTTTGAAAAGAAAAGAAGCAAAGGCAAAGGAAAGATATACTCACTTGTATGCAGATTTCCAAAGAATAGCCAGGAGAGATAAGAAAGCCTTCCTCAATGATCAGTGCAAAGAAATAAAGGAAAATAATAGAATGGGAAAGACTAGAGATGTCTTTAAGAAAATTAGAGATAACAAGGGAACATTTCATGCAAAGATGGGCTCAAATGATATGGACCTAACAGAAGCAGAAGATATTAAGAAGAGGTGGCAAAAATACACAGAAGAACTATACAAAAAAAAAAAAAAAAAAAAGACCTTTATGACCCAGATAACCATGATGGTGGGATCACTCACCTAGAGCCAGACATCCTGGAATATGAAGTCAAATGGGCCTCAGGAAGCATCACTACAAACAAAGCCAGTGGAGGTGATGGAATTCCAGTTGAGCTATTTCAAACCTTAAAAGATGATGCTGTGAAAGTGCTGCACTCAATATGCCAGCAAATTTGGAAAACTCAGCAATGGCCACAGGACTGGAAAAGATCAGTTTTCATTTCAATCCCAAAGAAAGGCAATGCCATAAGAATGTTCAAACTACTGCACAATTGCACTCATCTCACACACTAATAAAGTAATGTTCAAAGTTCTCCAAGCCAGGCTTCAGCAATAAGGGAACCGTGAACTTCCAAATGTTCAAGCTGGATTTTGAAAAGGCAGAGGAACCAGAGATCAAATTGCCAACATCTGCTGGATCATGGAAAAAGCAAGAGAGTTCCAGAAAAACATCTACTTCTGCTTTATTAGGACTTCTCTAGTGGATCAGATGGTAAAGCATCTGCCTATAATGTGGGAGACCTGGGTTCAATCCCTGGGTTTGGAAGATCCCCTGGAGAAGAAAATGCAACCGACTCCAGTACTCTTGTTTGGAAAATCCCATGGACAGAGGAGCCTGGTAGGCTACAGTCCATAGGGTCTCAAACAGTTGGACATGACTGAGTGACTTCACTTTCATTTTTCTGCTTTGTTGACTATGTCAAAGCCTTTGACTGTATGGATCACAACAAATTCTGGAAAATTCTTCAAGAAATGGGAATACCAGACCACCTAACCTGCCTCCTGAGAAATCTGTATTGCAGATTAGGAAGCAACAGTTAGAACTGGACATGGAACAACAGACTGGTTCCAAATCAAGAAAGGAGTATGTCAAGGCTGTATATTGTCACCCTGCTTATTTAACTTATTTGCAGAGTACATCATGAGAAATGCTGGACTGGTTGAATCACAAGCTAAAATGAAGATTGCTGGGAGAAATATCAATAACCTCAGATATGCAGATGACACCACCCTTATGGCAGAAAGCAAAGAAGAACTAAAGAGCCTCTTGATGATAGTGAAAGTGGAGAGTGAAAAAGTTGGCTTAAATCTCAACATTAAGAAAACTAAGATCATGGCATCTGGTCCCATCCCTTCATGGCAAATCGATGGGGAAACAATGGAAACAGTGAGACACTTTATTTTTAGGGCTCCAAAATCACTGCAGATGGTGACTGCAGCCATGAAATTAAAAGATGCTTGCTCCTTGGAAGAAAAGTTATAACCAAACTTGACAGCAAATTAAAAAGAAGTGACATTATTTTGCCAACAAACGTCCATCTAGTCAAAGTTATGGCTTCTCCAGTAGTCATGTATGGATGTGAGACTTGGACTATAAAGAAAGCTGATCACTGAACAACTGATGCTTTTGAACTGTGGTGTTGGAGAAGACTCTTGAGAGTCCCTTGGACTGGAAGGAGATCCAATCAGTGCATCCTAAAGGAAATCAGTCCTGAATATTCATTGGAAGGACTGATGTTGAATCAGTCCTTCTAATCCTTCCAATGAATGACATCAGACTCTGATGCTGGGAAAGATTGATGGTAGGAGGAGAAGGGGATGGCAGAGGATGAGATTGTTGGATGGCATCACTGATTCATTGGACATGAGTTTGCGTAGGTTCCAGGAGCTGGTGATGGACAGGGAAGCCTAGAGTGCTGCAGTCCACCAGGTAGCAAAGAACCATACATGAGTGAGTGAAGTGATCTGAACTGAACTGAGGAAAAGCAGATTGGTTCTATAGAAATGAAATTGTTTAAGAATCTATCAAGAGATAATATTGTAGAGTTGGTTCCAACTGGATTTTGAGTAAAAATTCTAGACCATAATCCTCATCAATAATATAATCTGATAGACTAATGCTACACAAATAGGCACACATGAGTCATTTCCTACAAGTGCTCAAAGATGTTTATCATACATTTCTAAGCTTAAACAGTTAGACAAAAGATACAGCAAGGAAGCAAAGACGTACAAACCCAACCACGAAATGGATGTCTATGCCTTTTGTGTTAATATGAAGACAGTTCTCTCTTAACATGAAATGATATTTCAAGTTAAGGATCTACCTTAAACATGAAATATCATTGTCCTGTCCTTTCCTTGTTGACTGTAATATCTCAGTCTAGATGTTAGCCTCATTTAGTTTACTGTGCAGTCTGGTAGCATTCCCCGCTCATTTATTGTAGATTTTTTTTTTTCTTCTGTATTATGATTACTTAATCATAGTACAGATTAACTAATTTATTCTTCAGTTCAGTTCAGTCACTCAGTCGTGTCTGACTCTTTGTGACCCCATGAACCGCAGGACACCAGGCCTCCGTGTCCATCACCAACTCCTGGAGTTTACCCAAACTCATATCCATCGAGTCGGTGATGCAATCCAACCATCTCAGCCTCTGTCAGCTCCTTCTCTTCCTGTCAGATGACATCACCCTTATGGCAGAAAGTGAAGAAGAACTAAAGAGTCTCTTGATTAACCCTTAAGTATAAAGCTTTCAAAGCAAGTTGTCTTTTTACATTGCTATTCCAGGTATCCATGGAACATAATGAAGTACTTAGTCCATATGGTGCTTCCCAGGTATCTGAGTGCTAAAGAATCTGCCTGCCAATGCACTAGAAGCAGTTTTGATTCCTGGTTTGGGAAGATACCCTGGAGGAGGGAATGGCAACTCACTGTAGTATTCATGACTGGAAAATTCCATGCATAGAGGAGCCTGCTGGGCTACAGTTAATGGGATCACAGAGAGTCAGATAAGACTGAGCATGCACACAACCCATATTTATTAGTTTGTCCAAGCTACTATAACTAAGTACCATAAACTGGATGGCTTAAATAACAAAAATTATTGTCTCATGGTTTGGGAGGCTAGAAATCTGAGATTAGGGACTTCACAGATTTGGTTCCTTTTGAGGACTTTGGGGGAAGGATCTCTTAAAAGTCTCTCTAATCAGTTTGTAAATGCCCATCTTCATTTTCATATGTTGTTCTTCCTGTATCTTCCTGTCATTGTCTTTTTGTATATATCTCTGTGACCAGATATCTCCTTTTCATAAAGACACCAGTCATGTTGGATTATGGAACATGTTGGAATACTTTTGACCTTACTTACTCTTATATGATTATCTCCGCAAAGACCCTCTCTCCAAATTAGGTTACATTTTTAAATACTGAGGATTTAGGATTTTAACATATGAAATTGGTGAGATACAATTAAATGCATGACACCATAATAGACATTTGTCACATCAGTGATTGCATGAATTGATAGCACTTATATAACATAAAATTTATTTTAATAATCCAACTTGTGTGTTTCCCCCAAGACTGTGAGTTCCTTTACAGCAAAGTCTTATCATATTTATGCTTGAATCTACAGTGCTGAAAACAAAGACCAACACAGAGTTGATGCTCAAAATGGTTTGTTAAGTAAATGATAATTAGCAAATCATGTAAATGTGTTTTCTGTAAAAATACCTCTGGAAGAATCTTTCATATGGGTCTTGCTTTGTTAAAGCTCTGTTTAATGATTTTTTTTGCTGATCACTACAGATTGTACAGTCCCCAGAGTTTCAATGCCTTCAATTTGAAAAAGTTTCTGTGTGTCATTCAGAGCCTGGAAGTCTAAATATTTCCATAATCTTAATGTCTTGCTGCCTTATTAGAAATCAACTCTCATTTATGTTTTTGTATCATTTTCATACTGTGTATTTTTTTTTCCTGATTGATCAAAACAAATGCTAAAAATAAAATACAAACTGACTTTTAGCGGAACCTGTCAGAGATTTGAAAGTGTCTTCAGAAAGTAAATAGGAAGATAAGAAAAACTAGAGAGGCTGAGTGTGGGAATGGAGCCCAGAGGAAGAAATTTAGATGCCAATGTCATTGTCTAGTTCCGTATAACCACCTCAATTATCATCAGGAAAGTGAGTAAAATGTTGATCAGTTTCACAGTTTTTCTAATTTAGGATATTTAATCAACACCAGTAGTAATAAAACAAGTAGAGATAAAGTTACTCTCTGGAGAAATTCATGAACCTGAAGTTATCTAATAAGACAAACATGGACTAATTGTACTTATTGGAAAGAAGACAGTAAATCCAATGAATGACATCAGACTCTGATGCTGGGAAAGATTGATGGTAGGAGGAGAAGGGGATGGCAGAGGATGAGATTATTGGATGGCATCACTGATTCATTGGACATGAGTTTGTGTAGGTTCCGGGAGCTGATGATGGACAGGGAAGCCTGGAGTGCTGCAGTCCACTGGGTAGCAAAGAATCAGACATGAGTGAGTGAAGTGATCTGAACTGAACTGAGGAAAAGCAGATTGATTCTATAGAAATAGAATTGTTTAAGAATCTATCAAGAGATAATATTGTAGAGTTGGTTCCAACTGGATTTTGAGTAAAAATTCTAGACCATAATCCTCATCAATAATATAATCTGATAGACTAATGCTACACAAATAGGCACACATGAGTCATTTCCTACAAGTGCTCAAAGATGTTTATCATACATTTCTAAGCTTAAACAGTTAGACAAAAGATACAGCAAGGAAGCAAAGACGTACAAACCCAACCACGAAATGGATGTCTATGCCTTTTGTGTTAATATGAAGACAGTTCTCTCTTAACATGAAATGATATTTCAAGTTAAGGATCTACCTTAAACATGAAATATCATTGTCCTGTCCTTTCCTTGTTGACTGTAATATCTCAGTCTAGATGTTAGCCTCATTTAGTTTACTGTGCAGTCTGGTAGCATTCCCCGCTCATTTATTGTAGATTTTTTTTTTTCTTCTGTATTATGATTACTTAATCATAGTACAGATTAACTAATTTATTCTTCAGTTCAGTTCAGTCACTCAGTCGTGTCTGACTCTTTGTGACCTCATGAACCGCAGGACACCAGGCCTCCGTGTCCATCACCAACTCCTGGAGTTTACCCAAACTCATATCCATCGAGTCGGTGATGCAATCCAACCATCTCAGCCTCTGTCAGCTCCTTCTCTTCCTGTCAGATGACATCACCCTTATGGCAGAAAGTGAAGAAGAACTAAAGAGTCTCTTGATTTACCCTTAAGTATAAAGCTTTCAAAGCAAGTTGTCTTTTTACATTGCTATTCCAGGTATCCATGGAACATAATGAAGTACTTAGTCCATATGGTGCTTCCCAGGTATCTGAGTGCTAAAGAATCTGCCTGCCAATGCACTAGAAGCAGTTTTGATTCCTGGTTTGGGAAGATACCCTGGAGGAGGGAATGGCAACTCACTGTAGTATTCATGACTGGAAAATTCCATGCATAGAGCAGCCTGCTGGGCTACAGTTAATGGGATCACAGAGAGTCAGATAAGACTGAGCATGCACACAACCCATATTTATTAGTTTGTCCAAGCTACTATAACTAAGTACCATAAACTGGATGGCTTAAATAACAAAAATTATTGTCTCATGGTTTGGGAGGCTAGAAATCTGAGATTAGGGACTTCACAGATTTGGTTCCTTTTGAGGACTTTGGGGGAAGGATCTCTTAAAAGTCTCTCTAATCAGTTTGTAAATGCCCATCTTCATTTTCATATGTTGTTCTTCCTGTATCTTCCTGTCATTGTCTTTTTGTATATATCTCTGTGACCAGATATCTCCTTTTCATAAAGACACCAGTCATGTTGGATTATGGAACATGTTGGAATACTTTTGACCTTACTTACTCTTATATGATTATCTCCGCAAAGACCCTCTCTCCAAATTAGGTTACATTTTTAAATACTGAGGATTTAGGATTTTAACATATGAAATTGGTGAGATACAATTAAATGCATGACACCATAATAGACATTTGTCACATCAGTGATTGCATGAATTGATAGCACTTATATAACATAAAATTTATTTTAATAATCCAACTTGTGTGTTTCCCCCAAGACTGTGAGTTCCTTTACAGCAAAGTCTTATCATATTTATGCTTGAATCTACAGTGCTGAAAACAAAGACAACACAGAATTGATGCTCAAAATGCTTTGTTAAGTGAATGATAATTAGCAAATCATGTAAATGTGTTTTCTGTAAAAATACCTCTGGAAGAATCTTTCATATGGGTCTTGCTTTGTTAAAGCTCTGTTTAATGATTTTTTTTGCTGATCACTACAGATTGTACAGTCCCCAGAGTTTCAATGCCTTCAATTTGAAAAAGTTTCTGTGTGTCATTCAGAGCCTGGAAGTCTAAATATTTCCATAATCTTAATGTCTTGCTGCCTTATTAGAAATCAACTCTCATTTATGTTTTTGTATCATTTTCATACTGTGTATTTTTTTTTCCTGATTGATCAAAACAAATGCTAAAAATAAAATACAAACTGACTTTTAGCGGAACCTGTCAGAGATTTGAAAGTGTCTTCAGAAAGTAAATAGGAAGATAAGAAAAACTAGAGAGGCTGAGTGTGGGAATGGAGCCCAGAGGAAGAAATTTAGATGCCAATGTCATTGTCTAGTTCCGTATAACCACCTCAATTATCATCAGGAAAGTGAGTAAAATGTTGATCAGTTTCACAGTTTTTCTAATTTAGGATATTTAATCAACACCAGTAGTAATAAAACAAGTAGAGATAAAGTTACTCTCTGGAGAAATTCATGAACCTGAAGTTATCTAATAAGACAAACATGGACTAATTGTACTTATTGGAAAGAAGACAGTAAGGCTGGGTAACCTAAGGAATGGATAAAGCAGAGGGACCTAAGGGATGAAGAGAGCCATGCCCCGTTTGTTTTCAAGCTAACAAACTGTATTCACATTGCATCCAAAAAGCATTTTCCAGGCCTTCTTAGTAACATTAGTTAGAATAGTCTTACTATTAAGTTACTTTTTGAGTAACTCCTAGTTATAAAGAATAGAAAGAGATGTTTGGAAGCAGAATCCAAATGAACAGAGCAATTGTGAAGTTTTGTTTGAAGAAATTTAAATTAGAAAAGTATTTATATTTACCCAGCAGTTACCATATCTGCCATCTTGGTTCTTTTTTTCTTTTTTTTTT
>SJYX01002614.1:175130-215491 GCA_006410675.1 Oreotragus oreotragus
GACTGAGCAACTGAACTGAACTGAATGATTATAATTAGTGACATAGTGAGACTATCAGTGTTCAAGAAATGAAAATGGATCAATCTCTTTATATTTCTGTAATTTCAAGGGGTACTAAGGCCAAGTGCATAAAAAATCAGAGCAAAGTTATTAGTATTTCTAATACGGTACATTCTTAAAGTTCAAAATTTCATCACAAGTTTTGAAATTGGTCCATATAGTTTTCATTAACATCTTTCACACTTGAAAAAAAAAAAACAAAAACAAAAAAAACAACCTGTCAATGCTACCTAATGTTGCCAGAATTCTGCCTCAGGTCCTCACTTTCTAAACTTTGGTTTGCCAAAATAGATCAGGTCATTCATTAGCTTTTACCGAAATCCATTGCACACCTTTTTCCTTATTCATTATTTCATATGTAGATGGTGTCTTTGGCTTTAAGTTTTCATACTACTTTTCTGGAATGTTTGCTATCACTTATAAAAGTTTTAAACATAGGATATTTAATTTTAGAAAGGCTACTTTAAGGCTAGTCTTAGAAATAACCTCTGAAGTAGTATTATAGGCATTGTTTAATGTTTCCAAGACCTCTATTAGAGTGGAAATACTACAGTCATGTAGTCAATAAACTGATACTTTTGAACTGTGGCACTGGAGAAGACTCTTGAGAGTTTCTTGGACAGCAAGGAGATCAAACCAATCAATCCTAAAAACAAAAAAAACAAAAAAAACATGAATGTTCATTGGAAGGACTGATGCTGAACTGAAGCTCCAATACTTTGGCTACTTGATGTGAAGAACTGACTCATTTGGAAAAGACCCTGATGCAGGGAAAGATCGAAAGCAGGAGGAGAAGGGGGAAACAGAGGATAAAATGGTTGGGTGGCATCACCAACTCCATGGACATGAGTTTGAGCAAACTTTGGGAGATGGTGATGGACAGGAAAGCCTGGTGTGCTGCAGTTTATGGGGTTGCCTAGAGTCAGACATGACTTAGCCACTAAACTACCAAGTCAAGGAATGTATAAAACATCTATTAAAATGGTCCTTTGTGTACCCAACACTGTAGAGTATGTGTGTGTGTGTATGTACAAATTTCCAAAACTTAGGGAATGTGAATAAGAAGCCTGCACCAAGGAAATGTCACTCCTCATCTATTTTATCAAAAGGTTTTAGGTAACAGAAATATATTCAAGAAAAACAGAGGGAAAGAGAGCACAATCACTAGGTTTTTATTTAAAAAAAAAAAAAAAAAGATGACTTTGAATGCTACTCTGGCTACATCTAGTAAGAATTGTATGTTGCTCCTGCTGCTAAGTCATGTCAGTTGTGTCCGACTCTGTGCAACCCCATAGATGCCAGCCCATCAGGCTCCTCTGTCCCTGGGATTCTCCAGGCAAGAATACTGGAGTGGGTTGCCATTTCCATCTCCAATGCATGAAAGTGAAAAGTGAAAGCGAAGTCACTCAGTCGTGTCTGACTCTTCACAACTTCATGGAGTACAACCCACCAGACTCCTCCATCCATGGGATTCTCCAGGCAAGAGTACTGGAGTGGGTTGCCATTGCTTTCTCCATGAATAGTATAGTCAAGCACTAGTTAAGAAAACAGAACTGTGGGAGGAAGCAAAATAATGGTAGTTAGGCATTTTTTTCCTTATCTTTCTCTTCTGCCTTATTCTTACTAAATTTTCATGTTACAATGAAAAAATCACTATGTAATAACTGAGAAATCATTGTACTGTGGTGATGTGATAACCTGGAGTCAGCCAAATCTGAGTTCAACCTGAGCTTTTTGTATAACTGTGGCATGATGCCACATTGGAGATCTTCAAGGAGCATATTATTCACATCATGTGTACTTCCTGATTACATTATTTCTGGGCATATTCTGATCATGTGAGTTGCCTTGGCCAATGGAATATTAGCAAGTGTGACAAAAGAAGAGTTTTCATAAGCCTTTGAATACTGAGGCTTTTTCCCTCTGAAATACATAGCTCTGCAAGGGACATGTGTGAAAACC
Organism: Oreotragus oreotragus; assembly: GCA_006410675.1. Taxonomy (NCBI): domain Eukaryota; kingdom Metazoa; phylum Chordata; class Mammalia; order Artiodactyla; family Bovidae; genus Oreotragus; species Oreotragus oreotragus. The sequence goes on from SJYX01002614.1 coordinate 177,153, forward strand.
ATGGGGATATCCAGCCCCAGCTGGCATCTGACTATAAACATGAGAACCCAAAGAAGAAGAGCAGAACTGTCCTTCCCCAAGGTGCAGAAACATGAGCACTAATAACTAACTGTTATTTTAAGCCACAACGTTTGGAGCTAGTTCGACAGGCAGCAACATATAATTAAAGTAGTAGCCTAGATCAAACGACTTAAGTTCAATGAGTAGGCCTAGATTATGGCTTTACATTTAACAGACGAAGGAGGAAACAAAGCTGAGCCTGAATTACTTTGTTAAATTATATCACTGTTTTTTCTTTTTTTCTTTAATTGAAGGATAATTACTTTACAGAACTTTGTTGTTTTCAGTCAAACCCAAACATGAATCAGCCATAGGTATACATATATCCCCTCCCTTTTGAACCTCCCTCCCATTTCCCATCCCATCCCACCCCTCTAGGTTGATATAGAACCCCTGTATGAAGTTCCTGAGCCATACAGCAAATTCCCATTGACTAACTATTTTAAATATGGTAATATAAGCGTCCATGTTACTCTTTCCATACATCTCACCTCTCCTCCCCTCTTTCCATGCCTATAAGTCTATTTTCTATGTCTGATTCTCCACTGCTGCCGTGCACATAAATTCTTCAGTACCATTTTTCTAGATTCTGTATATATGCATTAGAATACAATATTTATTTTTCTCTTTCTGACTCATTTCACTCTTGTATAATAGGATCTACGGTCATCCATCTCATCAGAACTGACTCAAATGCATTCCTTACTCTGCAAGTTTTTTAAAGAGTTTTAGAAGGATAGGCATTAGCTCTTCTCTAAATGTTTGATAGAAATTGCCCGTGAAGCCATCTGGTCCCAGGCTTTCATTTTTGGGGAGATTTTGGGTCACAGCTTCAATTTCAGTGCTTGTAATTGGATTGTTCATAATTTACATTTCTTCCTGGTTCAGTCTTGGAAGATCAAACTTTTCCAAGAATCTGTCCATTTATTCCAGGTTATACAATTTATTGCCGTATAGTTGTTCACAATAAGTAAATAAGTGTTAGTCACTCAGTCATGCCTGACTCTTTGCTACCTGACGGACTGCAGCCCATCAGGCTCCTCTGTCCATGAGATTTTCTAGGCAAGGATACTGGAGTGTGTTGCCGTTTTCTTCTCCAAAGGATTATCCCAACTCAGGGATCAAACCCAGGTCTCCTTCACTACAGGCAGATTCTTTACTGACTGAACTACAAGGGAATCCTTTGTATTTCTGCAATGTCTGTTATAACCTCTCCTTTTAAATTTCTAATTATATCGATCTGATTCTTCTTTTTTTTTCTTGATGAGTCTGGCTGAAGGTTTGCAAATTTTATCTGCTCAAAGGACTAGTTTTTAGTTTTATTAATATTTACTATTCTTTCATTTCTTTTTCATTTATTTCTGCTCAGATCTTCATAATTTCTTTCCTTATACTAATTTTAAGGGTTTTTTTTTTTAAATCTTTCTTTTTCCAGTGGTTTTAGGTGTATAGTTATGTTGTCTAGTTGATGTTTTTCTTATTTCTTGAGGTCGGATTGTTTTGCTATAAACTTCCCTCTTAGAACTCCTTTTGCCGCATCCCATAGGCTTTAGTTGTCAAGTTTTCATTGTCATTCGTTTCTAGAAATCTTTTGATTTCCCTTTTGATTTCTTCAGTAACCTGTTGATTATTTAGAATCATGTTGTTTAATCTCCACGTGTTTGGGTTTCTTACAGTTTTTTTCTCTTGTAATTGATATCTAGTCTCATAGTATTGTGGTTAGAGAAGATGCATGATACGATTTCAATTTTCTTAAATTTACTGAGGGTTTACTTGTGACCAAAGATGTGGTCTATCCTGGAGAATGTTTCATCTGCACTTGAGAAGAAAGTGTATTCTGCATCTGGATGGAATGTCCTGAAGATATCAATGAGATCCATCTCGTACAATGTATCATTTAAGATTTGTGTGTCCTTATTAACTTTCTATGTTGATGATCTGGCCATTGGTGTGAGTGGGGTGTTAAAGGCTCCTACTATTATCGTGTTACTGTCATTTCTACTTTTATGTCTGTTAGTGTTTGTCTTATGCATCAAGGTGTTCCTTTTTGGATGCATAGATATTTACAATTGTGCTGCCTTCCTCTTGGATTGATACCTTGATCATTATGTAGTGTCCTTCCTTATCTCTTATATTCTTCATTTTAAGGTCTATTTTGTCTGATATGAGAATTGCTACTCCAGCTTTCTTTTGCTTCCCATTTGTATGGAATATATTTCTTCATCCTCTCACTCTCAGTCTGTGTGTGTCTTGAGGTTTGAAGTCGGTTTCTTGCAGACAGCATATACATGGATCTTGTTTTTGGATCCATTCAGCCAGTCTGTGTCTTTTTCTTGGATAATTTAATTCATTTATGTTTAAAGTAATTGTTGACATATATGTTCCTATTGCCATTTTCCTAATTGTTTGGGGTTGACTTTGTAGTTCTTTTTTCTCCTCTTCTATTTCTTGACTATATAAGTCCCACTAACATTTGTTGTAAAGCTAGTTTTGTGGTACTGAATTCTCTTAACTTTTGCTTGTCTGAAAATCTTTTTATTTATTCATCAGTTTTGAATGAAATCCTTGCCTGATACAGTGGTTTTGGTTGTAGATTTTCCCCTTTCAGTCCTTTAAATATGTCCTGCCATTCCCTTCTGGCCTGCAGAGTTTCTGCTGAAAGATCAGCTGTTAAACATATGGGGTTTCCCTTGCATGTGACTTATTGCTTCTCTCTCGCTGCTTTTAAGATTCTTTATGTTTAGTCTTAGTTATTTTAATTAGTATGTGTCTTGGTGTGTTTCTCTTTAGGTTTATCCTGTATGGGACTCTTTGTGCCTCTTAGGCTTGATTGACTATTTCTTTTTCCATGTTGGTGAAACTTTCAACTATAATCTCTTCAAAATTTTTCCCATACCCTTTCTTTTTCTCTTCTTCTTCTGGGACCCCTATAATCTGAATGTTGGTGCATTTGATGTTGTCCCAAAGGTCTCTGAGCCTATCCTCAGTTCTTTTCATTCTTTTTACTTTATTCTGCTCTTCAGAAGTTATTTTCACCATTTTATCTTCCAGCTCACTGATTCATCCTTCTGCTTCAGATATTCTGCTATTGATTCCTTATAGAGTATTTTTAAATTTCAGTAATTGTGTTGTTTGTATTTGTATGTTTATTATTTAATTCTTCTAGGTCTTTGTTGATTGATTCATTTTCTCCATTCTGTTTTCAAGGTTTTTGATCATCTTTACTATCATTATTCTGAATTCCTTTTTAGGTAGTTTGCCTATTTCCTCTTCATTTTTTGGGACTTCTGTGTTTCTAGTTTGTTCTTTCATTTGTGTAGCATTTCTCTGCCTTTTAAGTTTCTTAAAAAACTTATTGCATTTGAGGCCTCCTTTTCCCAGGCTTCAAGGTTGAATTCTTTCTTCCTCTTGATTTCTGCCCTCCTAAGTTTGGTCCAGTGGTTTGTTTGAGTTTTGTATAGGGTGAGATTTGTGCTGAGTTTTTGTTTGCTTGTTTTTCTTCTGATGGGCAAAGCTGAATGAGGTGGTAATCCTGCCTGCTAATGATTGGGTTTGTATTTTTGTTTGTTTGTTGTCTAGATGAGGATTCTTGCACAGAGTGCTACTGATGGTTAGTTAGGTGATGCTGGGTCTTGTATTCAAGTGGGTTCCTTTGTGTGCATTCTCACTATCTGATACTCTGTAAGGTTAAATCTCTGGTATTTTAGGGTCATGGAGTTGTTCTCCCCCTCCAAAGGCTCAGGGCTTGATCTCCTACCTGTGTTCTTCTGTTTTCCAGTAAGTGGCTCAGTGATAAAGAATCCACCTAGGACAGTTGTTGCACAGGTCTCATACTTTCATCCAGGAAAGCACTTGGAACAGTGGCCTCAGCCCCTGTGACTCCTCCTTCAGCTCCTGCCTCAGCTCCTGCACAGCACTAACCACCAGGCATCTCAATGGTGCTGCTGCTGCTGCTAAGTCACTTCAGTTGTGTCCGACTCTGTGTGACCCTATAGATGGCAGCCCACCAGGCTCCCCCATCCCTGGGATTCTCCAGGCAAGAACACTGGAGTGGGTTGCCATTTCCTTCTCTAATGCATGAAAGAGAAAAGTGAAAGTGAAGTCGCTCAGTCTGTCCGACTGTTAGCGACCCCATGGACTGCAGCCCACCAGGCTACTCCATCCATTGGATTTTCCAGGCAAGAGTACTGGGGTGGGGTGCCATTGCCTTCCCCGCTCAGTGGTGCAGGATGTCTATATCACTGTTTTGTCATGCCCACTTGGAGAAACAGAAATGTGAATAAGATCTCACCTTGGGACTAGTTTTTTGTTTGTTTCTTTCTGTTTGTTTGTTTTTCTGATGATTTCCTTGAGACATTTACTTGCATTCTGTAATCTGATTTGAAAGTATTATCAAAAAAATATATTTACCAAGTAAACATTTGTTGATGAAGGTGTCAGACATGGCTTCTGCCCTTACAGGAATTTGTAATCTATCAAGAGAGATGAATATTAAAGAAAAATAGGTAGAAATATACACAATACTTGACTGAATGGGCAGATCTTGGTTGGACACATTAGAGTATAGCTTTTTTTTTCTTTCACTACTGACATTAAACATATTCTGATGAATATCAAAAAAATATATTTACCAAGTAAACATTTGTTGATGAAGGTGTCAGACATGGCTTCTGCCCTTACAGGAATTTGTAATCTATCAAGAGAGATGAATATTAAAGAAAAATAGGTAGAAATATACACAATACTTGACTGAATGGGCAGATCTTGGTTGGACACATTAGAGTATAGCTTTTTTTTTCTTTCACTACTGACATTAAACATATTCTGATGAACCAAACTTCCTCAGTCATTGATAAGAGCATCTCAAGAAGATCCACAAATTTCAGGTCTCTTTGAGCTAGAAAAGTCTTATTTTATACATTAGAACATCTGATCCAGTCAAAATCTCAAATTCAGTTCAAATTCTCATACATAATATTACATGTAATAAAATGTCCCTCTTTTTTTATTCACTCATGCTTTATTTTTAAATTTTCCTCTTCTGCTTCTGGATCCTCTCAGGCTTGAACTATGGAAAAGAGAATTTGAAGGGGAGGATTAACGTCTTCAGTGACTACAGCTATCATAATTGAGACTTTGGGATCCTCTCTCTTGTGGATCAGTGGTAAAAAAAACCCTCCTACCAGTGCAGGAGACTCAATTTCCCCTGCTGGGTCAGCAAGATTCCCTGGAGGAGGGAATGGCAACCCACTCCAGTACATTTGCCTGGGAAATTTCCTGGACAGAGGAGGCTGGCAGGCTGCAGTCCATGTGGTCACAAAAGAGTCCTGCATGACTTAGCATGCACATCATGGAGATTGTGTCTGACTGTTTGTGACCCTATGGACCATTGTAAGCAAGGCTCCTCTCTCCACAGAATTCTTTAGGCAAGAATATTGGAATTAGTTGCCATGCCCTCCTCTTATATCTCTTGCCTTGGCAGGTGGGTTCTTTACCATTACCTCCATCTGGTAAGCCCAGTTTATGGAGATACTTTTTCCCAAAGAAGATTTTGCTTGCTTCTTCCAGGAGAGTATAACCAATACAGGACTTCTTGAGCTCCTTTCAATGTTAAAAGTGTCAGGTTTAGCTCCTTTGGCTTTCAGAGGCTTTTTAAACACCACTTATAATTCTGATTTCAGCTCACATTATTTTCTGTTTGTTTCATTTGTTTGCTACTAGATATAGGTCTTATACCCCAGTGTTCATTGCAGCACTGTTTACAATAGCCAGGACATGGAAGCAACCTAGATGTCCATCAGCAGATGAATGGATAAGAAAACTGTGGTACATATACACAATAAAATATTACTCAGTCATTAAAAAGAATGCATTTGAATCAGTTCTAATGAGGTGGATGAAACTGGAGCCTATTATACAGAGTGAAGTAAGTCAGAAAGAAAAATACCAATACAGTATATTAATGCATATATATGAAATTTAGAAAGATGGTAATGATGATCCTATATATGAGACAGCAGAAGAGACACAGATGTAAAGAACAGTCTTTTGGACTCTGTGGGAAAAGGTGAGGGTGGGATGATTTGAGAAAATAGCATTGAAGCATGTATATTATCATATGTGAAACAGATCGCCAGTCCAGGTTCAATGTATGAGACAGGGTGCTCAGGGCTGGTGCACTAGGATGACCCTGAGGGATGGGATGGGGAGGGAGGTGGGAGTGGGGTTCAGGATGGGAGACACATGTACACCCATGGCTGATTCATGTCAATGTATGGCAAAAACCATAACAATATTGTAAAGTAATTAGCCCCCAATTAAAATAAATAAATAAAATTTAAAAAGAATGTTACATAAATGGGAAAAAAAGAAAAGCATTTTTAAAGCATGTTTCATTAATGATCCATTTGTATTGGATCATTTCATTAATGATCCATTTGTATTGGCAGTACATGTTGCCTTCTAAGTGTCTAATCTCTTTAATCTTGGATGTCATCAAATGATCTTTTAACTCCCCATTTTGACTTGGAATTATAGAACAAACTCTGCTCCTTAAGGAAATCTATGCTCACTGGGTCTTAAAATATTTTTTTCCCTTTATTTCTTTTCTTTCTCTACTTTTTGCCCTTAGAGTTTGGTGAAAAATGTTGATGGCTGAAGAACTAATATTAATATTTTTAATAAGTCCTGAAATTTCCTTTAGAATGTAAGGGTATAGTACCCTATGCTCATATCCAGGCTTCAACTGAAACTTCATGGTAAGTACCGTTCAACATCATTTTATATTATATTTTAATGTCACAAAGGTTCTGTGAAATATTGTAATGAGAAAGATTTAATTTATATTGTGAGGCTAGAAAAAGTCTCTCTCAAGAACTAACATTTGATATGAGAGATGAAAGGTGATTTAGAGTTATCTAGGGAGACTGCAAGGAGATCCAACCAGTCTGTTCTGAAGGAGATCAACCCTGGGATTTCTTTGGAAAGAATGATGCTAAAGCTGAAACTCCAGTACTTTGGCCCCCTCATACGAAGAGTTGACTCATTGGAAAATACTTTGATGCTGGGAGGGATTGGAGGCAGGAGGAGAAGGGGACGACAGAGGATGAGATGGCTGGATGGCATCACTAACTCAATGGATGTGAATCTTAGTGAACTCCGGGAGTTGCTGATGGACAGAGAGGCCTGGTGTGCTGCGATTCATGGGGTTGCAAAGAGTTGGACACGACTGAGTGACTGAACTGAACTGAGGGTGTGAATGGGAAGAAGAGATTGACTGCACAGGGGATTTGTAATGTGGGAGGAAAGAGTGATACAAAAGATAATTTGTAAAAACAACTCAGGCTGCTAAGTGCAGAGGGAATGTAATCAGTATATCCAAATAGGAAGCTTTTCTAATCATCTAGATTAGAAGTGTAAACGGTGTAGGTACAATGGAGGTTAAGACAACTGGTTAGATTAAAAAATATGTTTCATGTAGAAATGAAGAGAGATGCAGTAGAATGGATGTGGGACATGAAGAGGGATGTATGCTAAAGATAACACCCAGATTTCACAACTTGAAAATGGGTAGATGAAGTTGCCACTTTCTGAGATGATCAAAATTCGAGGAAAATAGAAAGAGCAAGTTGTGGCAGGTTGATAATTTGGTTTGAAAGCACTGTGAATCATCCAAATGATGGAGAAGAGGCAGAGCTGTAAATTGTTACCTATCCCCAATGGATCCATGACCCCTTAATGGGTCCTTTACCTGGAGAAACAAATGCAAGTCGAATAAATCAGGTTCAGTATACCAAAGCACAAATTTTATTCCCTGATCAAGGTATACAGAAGGAAGAGTTTGTATTCTAAAAATGCCTTCTCCCCAAAGGAAGGGGAGAAAGGGGGTTTTAAACGCTAAGAGGTACATCTGTCACCAGGGCTCTAGAAAAGAGGCAAAAATTTCCAGGGGCAGCTTGGGGCAGCTGGGGCACATGCAGTCTTCCAGGCTTGTTGGTACATGGCAGAAATTGTGCCCAGCAGAGTATGAATCTGAGAACTTAGCATGGTAATGCAGCAAGGTAATGCAGTAAAGGTAACTTGCAGATACCATCAAGTCTCCTCTGTACAAGCACCTTCTTGTGGCCAAGTCAAAGTCAGTTTAGGGCAGTTGACCACTGCAAATCTCTTAAAGCATGACTGCAAAGCATCTATGTCAAATAACAGTACTTTTGAAGTAGAGATAAATCAGGGAAAATATCCTTTGGCTCTAAAGGGCTAAGATGGGTGACAAAATGAAAATCTGAGACCATGAATACACCTGAGTAATTCTAGTATTTATTATTTAAATAGAAAGGAGTCGACAAAGGCAACTGAGGATGAACCATTAGAAGAAACGGCAGAAAACCAAGATTATGGCATGATGTTAAGAGTACAAGATAAAAACCAATAGAGTACTGTAAAGTAAAATAAAGTAAAATGGAAGTTCTAATTAAAAAAAAAAGAGTACAAGATAGGAAGAGAACAGTGTTAACTGGACTTGGCAACACTGAGGTCAAGAATGGTTTTATGGGGACTTCATTAGGAAAATTAATCAGTTAATGTAAGAAAGAAGTGGAAAATTTCATTCTTGCCAAGTTGAGTATTATAACCTAGAAACAGCATCTCAGAAAGCTTTGAGAACTCTTTTGTCCATTAAAAGTCAAGGCAGTTATATGTTTTTTGAGAAAGAGGGCTGTACATTAAATGACATATTACTGACAGTTTATATAATCAGATCTGCAAGTACAAAGTGGTAGGTCATCGTGACCCCTTACAAGATCAAGAAGGAATGTTCCCTTTTAAGGAGTTGTCTTGTTGACACTAGGAGAATGTTATTCTTTACAGCTGAACAGACATTTCTGCCAATGGGGAGATTTGTTTACACAGAATGATACGCAAGGGATAAAAAAGGGGAAAGAGGAGGACCAAAGGCAGAGAACATTTTTCATTTTAAAATTTTCCTTCACATAAAATATGAATTTTATTTCACAGGGAGCTGATTGGATGAATGGTGGAGAGGGAAATCTGTTAGTCCTGAAGGTTGGAGTTTTGGAAACTGCACTGCTGACACCATGGTAAGTGCTTTATGATTCTTTCATTGAGGAAAATTATGAAGCAAAAGGGAAACTCTGACACTTCATAAATGTACAGGCTAGATTCCATGAAAGGGATAATAACTCCTGAAAGATCAATGGCAATCTGCATTTTATATTTTCTCTGAGTGTACTTTAAATACAGGTGTGTTTATAACATGTTAATTTTTGTTTCTCTTTGTATATAACATGTTAGCAATGGACTGAAAGGGTGATATGTTGTTAAATGTCTACTAAATCCCAGTAAAAGTAAACTGGATTTTTCTAGGACTTACATCCATGATGTTACATTTACCCAGTACTTCTCAACCATAGGAAAAATAATATGCTTCATTTACTCCCTTAATTTGCTCAGAAGGATGAGAGGGAGCACTGAAGTACCTACCCTTCTCCCAGTTAATAAAGCACATTATACAACTTCAAGAAAAAAGAATCCACTGTCTTGCCCTCCAAACTAAGTCTTTGGATTACGGTCACCAACTACAATCACCTGGGTGTCCAAGAATTCAATTAAGTCCTGATGGTATCAATCCACAGATAGCGTCAGACTCCACAGATAAAGTGCCCAAACCAAGACGGCCCTTCACTTCAGACCCAGTTGCAATCTCAGTCTTTTAACTTCTCATTATACATTAGAGGTTCCCAGGCTCCCCTCCTTGGAGTTGATTGATTTCCTAGAGTAGTTCATAAAACTTGGGAAACCTGTTTGTTTACACACTAGATTACTGGGCCTGGCGTGCTGCGATTCATGGGGTCGCAAAGAGTCGGACACGACTGAGCGACTGAACTGATCTGAACTGAACAAAGCATGTTGAAGGACAGAAATCAACATTCAGATAAAGAGTAAATAGGGTGAGGTTACAACTAAAGGAGCTTCGTTCTTTTGGAAGCTGAGACCAACACGGTGACGAATGGAAGTGTTCTGGTTTCCCAACCTGGACGCTCTTTGCAGCCTTTGGGGTTTTATGGAAGCTTCATTACATAGGCAAGGTTAATTAAATTATCAGCTGCTGGCAATTGATTCCACCTCCAGACTTCCTCCAGTCCCTGGAATCCAAGGGGTTGAACTGAAAGCCCCAACCCTCTGCTCCTGGCTGGTTCCTTGGCAACCAGTACCCCTCCTAGATGCTTAAAAGTTACCTCATTAACATATACACAATTGCAGTGAAAAAAAAAAAGGGGGAGCTTCTTATGAATAACAAGAGACATACTCTGTCTTTATGGTTCTAAAGCATTTCAGCAACTGAAGACAAGAGAGCAAATATTATTTTAAAAAAATGATTTCTTTGCTCTTATCACTGAAGAAATCCCAAGGATTTGAGGAGCTGTGAATCAAGAACCATGAATGAAGATCAAATATAATAAAAATACAGTTTGGTTATTGGAATGACCAAATATGTATTCTTTACAGTTCCTGAGTGCTTGTAGTTGAATTGTTTGTCATTGCTTTAAAGGTATGACAAGGTCACACACACACACAAAACGCTAGCTACGCAAAACCAAAACAAACAAAAAATCAAAATAACTCTATAAAGGCTAGTTAATGCACAAAGCTGTCAGTGATAAAACCATGTTATCCCAATAGTTCTGTCCTAAAACTTACTAATGAATGATGGTACTGGTCCAGAAATGTGCTTGAAGTTGTGAAAAGAAAACTAGGGTATATTTTATAGTTATAATCCTTTTTTTCTTTTTACGGGTCTAAACAAGTCTGAAGAGACAGTTTCATGTCTTATTTTATTCTTTTCTTACCTGGCCATGTGGCTCCTGGGCAGTAGGCTTTCTGTGACCCTGTTTCTTTGGTTATAGGAAACAACCTTCATTCAGTTTCATGACCTTCCTGAGTTCCAATGTGCATATTCTAGCAGCTGTTAATTAATGAAGAGAAGGAATACAAGACCAGGGAAAAACAGTAAAGCGCAGTTTGGGACAAGGCCCTAGTTCCCCATCAAAGGATACACACAGAAATATCTTTTAGCTGTTTTGCAGATACTGAAAGTCCCTCCAGGTGGGATAAGTTAATGGCTAACGATGATATGCTGCCCACAAACATATAGACCCCAGATCAGTTGGAGCTGAAGGCTGATGATGCTGACTCCTACTTACCTCACCACAACTTATCAAAAGAATGTCCACACGCTGATCATACCCTTTTTGAACAATTACTATAAAAATTCTCACAGTCTTCCTCAAGTTGGGACCCCTGATTTTGAAGGCATTAACGCACTGTGGCCCCTTTTGCCTGGCAAAGTAATAAAGATATTCTTTCCTATTCAGAAAGCTTATGCTTCTGAGATTTGATTGGCAATAGTGTACAGAGAGGCCAAGCTTTTGGCATCAATAGGTCTGTCCTAAAGTGCTGATACAGAGGCTTTGGAGGCAGCTAGATCTTGGTCTTCCATGCTTTACTAGCTGAGGGATCTCAGTCAAGTGAACAAACCTTCTCAAAACTTATTTTTCTTCACCTGCAATATGGGGATGGCAATAGTTCTAGATATTTCAACAGATTGCTGTGAAAATATAATGACTTGTAAGAAAACAGTTTATAAAATGTGAAGTAATAAGAATTTTAGTTATTTTTAAAATAAGTACTTTTCATGGTAAAGTGTATAGCATATGATGAAGAAAATGAGATGGTGATCAGCTTGACCAGTGTTTGAACACTGTCTGAATCAACTGCAGGTTGTGTGAACTGTGAAAATTTACATAGTACCTTTGAGACTTTTTCCTGAAGTGAATTGTTATACCAATATCTGCAGCATAAGACTATTAAAATGTTTAAATGAAATTATACATGAAAAGTGTCTAATGCCATTTAGTATGTGCACATATTATATTCTGCATCAAAATAATACACTTTGGCCCCCTTGTGGAGGAAGGGAAGGTGATCCACCATGCCTTCCTATAATTTAAACAATCCTTCCTTATTTCTAGGGAACAGTTCTTAAAGACAATTTATCTCTATTTTCCTAAAAGAAAAAACAAACAAACAAACAAAAAAAGCATGAAACTTTTGATATGCTAGTACTGGTATCATTATTGTTTTCACAGAATGCCAATTTACTATAAAGAACATCTTGATCTTCCCAACTCAGGGATTGCAAGAACCTGTGTCTCTTGCATTCCAGGCAGATTTTTAACCATCTGAACCACTGGGGAAGTCCATTTAAAGAGATACTCTCCCTTAAATAATGTAAAAGAATCACAAACATTTACAGAAAATCAATCAGTGAGATAAACTTAGAAAAGACAATTTTGACATGTCCCTCAAATAGCATGTCTGTTATTTCATTTACATATAAGAATGATCATCTTAAATGAACATGTATGTATGCCTTCAACTGCCTTTTCACAAAACACTTCTTTCACCTCTGCTATGGCATCATGGACTCGATGGACATGAGTCTGAGTGAATTCCAAGAGATGGTGATGGATGAGGCTTGGCGTGCTGTGATTCATGGGGTCGCAAAGAGTCGGACACGACTGAGCGACTGAACTGAACTGAACTGATACCTGGAAAAGTGACAAGGAGTCAGTTTACCTAAAATTATTGTTAAGGCAGGGAAATCATCTCCTTGATCCTTGAAGAGATTAATTAACTTGGAAAGCAATCTTTAAAGACTCCCTTGGAGGAGGGTGTGGAACTCTCTAGTGCTTGGATGCAAATGAATCACTCCTATTAATCTTCTGGGTCTTAAAAGGAAAGCTCCTATCCTAGATGAGATTTTAGAGACTGGAAAGGTGGACAACCTGTAAATTCTTTGAGAGCAGAGAATCTAATCTGATCCATATGAGAATGATTGTATGCTTAACAAGTAGATATAAAAGTTAGTTCTTGCAAAATGCAGCAGGGACACTGAGTGAGCAGATGCTCAAGAAGCCAAATCTCCATAGAATAACCTTCTATAATGGACATGCCATGTCCTGGGAGCCAGACTGAAAGACTTGGCTGCAATTTGTATCAACCAGTATGTCAAATGGTGGAGTTTCAGCATTCAACAGTGACACAGGCTCTGTACCTTCTCTCAACTTGAGAAGTGGGCTCTCTAGACCACTAAAATTTAATTTGATAAAAAGTAATATATTACAAAAAATTTGTACTTTAAAGCTATAAAGTAATTCTTAGCAATTTCCAAGACATTCAATTATTTAGAACAAGATATTGATCGCTTGGGGTTTCTAACTTACCCATCATAAAATTTTCTCATGCCATGAAACTTCACTGTCACCTTAAGCAGTTAAAACTACCTTTCATATTTATGTAACTTTTTTTTTTTTTTTTTCAAATTCAGAGTTTGGAATGACTAAACCGTGCTGTTCAGGTGGACAATTGCATGATTAATTATAAAGATAATAAGTGAGTTTTATATGATGCTTTTGAACTGTGGTGTTGGAGAAGACTCTTGAGAGTCCCTTGGACTGCAAGGAGATCCAACCAGTCCATTCTGAAGGAGATCAGCCCAGGGATTTCTTTGGAAGGAATGATGCTAAGCTGAAACTCCAGTAGTTTGGCCAACTGATGCGAAGAGTTGACTCACTGGAAAAAACTCTGATGCTGGGAGGGATTGGGGGCAGGAGGAGAAGGGGACGACAGAGGATGAGATGGCTGGATGGCATCACTGACTTGATGGATGTGAGTCTGAGTGAAGTCCGGGAGTTGATGATGGACAGGGAGGCCTGGCGTGCTGCGATTTTGGGTCACAAAGAATTGAACACGACTGAGCGACTGAACTGAACTGAACTGATTTAACCTCAATACGAGGAGCATCTTCTAAAACTGCAGAATATATGTACAAATTGGTCAATCCTTCAAATATGGACAAATGAACTCTGGGAAGACTAGGCATAGCTAGATGTCTGAAGAGAGGCAAAAAGATAGGGGAAGTAAATATCTCCTTCAGCTATTAAAATAAACAAAGGGGGAAAGTTTACAGAAACAAAATTCTGTGCTTTCCTATTAACAACCTCAAGTTATTAAGTAACTGAAATGATATTAAAAAACCTGTATCAGTTGATGCTACAACTTACTCCTTAAAGTATAGGCCATTCAAAAAGGGACCTGTAGAGAATCCAGTCTCATAGCAGGTTGGTAGATCTGTTCTTATTCAAAGATAAGCAAACAGGTAAAAATGATATCAAATTAAAAAGTTGCATGTACAAATATATATTCAGAGCATCTGGAGTATGAGAGCATATTTTATAATGCTTTACTGATGGAACAAAAATGTTTGCTAAGATAACGCTCTTAAATGGAGCCAGGAGGTCATTAAGAAAGTATGACTTGTGCATGTCTCAGCCTGGATGGAATCAGGTCTTTTGACTACTTATTTTTCTAAAGAAGTCATCCAGAACTTCTGTCAGAAACACAAGATACTTATTGGACCTTCCATTGGAAACAATGGAAACAGTGACAGACTTTATATTTTTGGGCTTCAAAATCACTGCAGATGGTGACTGCAGCCTTGAAATTAAAAGATGCTTGCTCCTTAAAAGAAAAGTTCTGAACAAACTAGACAGTTTATTAAATAGCAAAGACCTTACTTGCCAACGAAGGTCCATCTAATCAAAGCTACAGTTTTTCTAGTAGTCATGTATGGATGTGAGAGTTGGACCATAAAGAAAGCTCAGTGCCTAAGAATTGATGCTTTTGAACTGTGGTGTTGGAGAAGACTCTTGAGAGTCCCTTGGACTGCAAGGAAATCCAACCAGTACATCCTAAAGGAAATCAGTTCTGAATATTCATTGGAAGGACTGATGCTGAAGCTGAAATGTCAAGATTTTGGCCACCTGATGGGAAGAACTGACTCACTGAAAAAGACCCTCATGCTGGCAAAATTGAAGGCAGGAGGAGAAGGGGATGACAGAGGATGAGATGGTTGGATGGCATCACCTGACTCAATGGAGTCTGAGTCAGGTGAGTTTGAGTTTGACATGAGTTGACATGAGTTTGAGTAAACTCCGGGAGCTGGTGATGGACAGGGAGGCTTGGAGTGCTGCAGTCCATGGGGCACAAAGAGTCGGACATGACTGAGCGACTGAACTGAACTGAACCCTAAAATAACTAGTAATAGCCTATCTATGTATTAGACCCCTGCCTAAAAATACTCATGATTACTTAAGGACAAGTATTTCTTCACTAGAGTCAAGAATCAATCACAGTTTTCTCCAGGCAACTTTCAACAGTCAAATGGCTTCTTGTCTGTATAACCCCCAACACTTTCTCTTCCCTGGAGCACTCTTTCAGTTCTACCTGAACCCATGTCTTCTGAACAGTATTTCTTAAGACCTCAAATAAACTCTTGTCTTATCTGCAGCCTTCTGCAATGTACTTAGTTGTCACATCAAACAAATATTTGGGAAAGCAATTTTTATTCTCAAGACAGTTAAAGAAAATAACACACTCATGTTCATAGTAGTACTATTCAAAATAGCCAAAGGTGGAAGCAGACCAAATATCTATTAATGAAGAGGTAACAAATGGTATATACTCCAATGAAGTATTATTTATCTTTCAAAAAGAAGAAAGTTACAAGGTACACTACAATATGGATGAGCCTTGAAGAGATTATGCTAAGTACAGTCAGTCACAAAAAGCCAAATGTTGTGCAATTACATTAATTTGAGGCATCTAGAGTAGTCAAATTCATGGAAAGAAAGTCTCTGTCTATCACAAACTCCTGGAGTCTACCCAATCCCATGTCCATTGAGTCAGTGATGCCATCCAACCCTCTTATCTCTTGGGACTGGAGAGAGTGGGAATTGGAAAGTTGTTGCTTAAATGAGATAAATGAGCTCTGGAGATTAGTTGCACAAAAAATGTGAATATACTTGCTGCTGCTAAGTCACTTCAGTCGTGTCCGACTCTGTGTGACCCCATAGACAGCAGCCCACCAGGCTCCCAACACTACTTATATATTTCTCCTTAGAAAGAGCCATGATTCTGGCCTCTTTCAGTGAGCTCTTGCTGGCCCTTGACAATCCGGGGTAGAAGCTGTCTCTTATACACATCTAGATGTGTAATGTGAATATACTTGCTGCTGCTAAGTCACTTCAGTCGTGTCCGACTCTGTGTGACCCCATAGACAGCAGCCCACCAGGCTCCCAACACTACTTATATATTTCTCCTTAGAAAGAGCCATGATTCTGGCCTCTTTCAGTGAGCTCTTGCTGGCCCTTGACAATCCGGGGTAGAAGGTATAAATTTTGCGCTGGGTCATTCCTATATCCACAACAACAATTAAGAATACATTTTAAAAAAGAAAATTAATGAAAATAAGAGCATGATATAGCATATAACAGAAATAACTATCAATTTTAATCAGAAAATGTGAAGAATTGCTACACAGAATTTAAAATACAATGAGTGTACCCACTCCAGTATTCTGGCCTGGAGAATTCCATGAACAGTATAGTCCATGGGTCATAAATAGTCGGACACAACTGAGCGGTTTTCACTTCGCTTCAAGAGTAGAATCTAGACTATTCAAAGTCAAATCATTAACATCAAAAAACAAACAAATTTCCAGATTTTAAAACAACATTTAAAAATTCTAACAGCATTCACAGGATAAAGAAAAGATGATATAAGTGATTAAAAACAAACAAGTATAAAAGAACCAAGTTATTTAAATAGTTGACATGTTTGGGAGTTCATGTACACCCGTGGCGGATTCATGTCAATGTATGCCAAATCCAATACAGTACTGTAAAGTAAAATAAAGTAAAAAAGAAAAAATTAAATAAAATAAATAGTTGACATGCAATATGCAATGATGGAGTAAACAGAACAAAAATAGAAAAAGAAAAAAGAAATCTAAACTGAAGAAAAGCCTGAGTCTGCAGATCAAAAAGACTCATAGAATATTTACTGAAACAATGTGTAGGGCCTTCCTTAGCAGTCCAGCCATCAGGACTCTGCCTCTCAGTGTGTTTCCATCCCTGGTCAGGGAACAAAGATCCCACGTGTTACGGGGCAACTAAACCCTGTATGTTACAAGGAAATATCCTGCACGATGCAAGGAAGATCCTGCGTATTGCAGCTGCGACCTAATGCAGCCAAATAATAAACAAATATTAAGAAAAATAAACAACAGAAGCGTTTACCCAAAAGTTGGACTCAAAATGCACTAAAAGTAAAACACAAAAACACAAACCAAAAAACAATGAATAGCTAAATATGCAAAGATGAAGTTGTTGAATTTTTAGGATTTAGAATAGGGAGATATTACAAGTATTCAGGGAAAATAAAACAGAAGCTTAGAAACAATTTAACAGGAACAACAGAAAAAAAAAATAATAAAACAACAACAACAAAAGCCTTTTTACTTAAAAGTATGAGAACTCTTTGCCTCTGCAGTGTAAGTTCCAGTAAAAAAGGTGTTTGAAAGTATGACCTAAAATCTGTGTACCTAACCTAGCTGAATGTGAACCAAATCTCTAGGTATAATGTGTAAATGTATATGGACTTAAAATTGAATTTAAATTTTGTTCTGGTGTTCTAATTATCCTAGGCTAGCATTGATGAAATACATGAATTTGTGTTGTGTAGTGATGAGTTATCAGAGAAAATAGTTTCTAGCTTAAGTCCCTAAATCTTAGAATAAATTAATACTGTACTTCTGCATTCCAAAATAAATAAATTGAACTGGCACCTATTTGAAATTTATCCCATATTTATTATTACAAGGGAAAATTATTTTTTAAATAATTGGTAAACATTAGCTCCATAGTAATAAATTGGTACTTGTGATACTGAGTTGGTGGATTCCAAAATTCTTTGAATTTGAATATATGACCAGAAATAACTTTTATAAATGCTTAAATTAGTTTTTGATTTAAGAAGATGATCTCCTAAACGGTAGATAACACGTTTATCTACTGTTGGTTGACATGATTTCACTATTTCTGACAGTTTTTCAAGAGTAGAGACCTGAAGCCAATTAGGAAAACTGGACAAAGTCCAGGAAAGAGTAATAAGGATGTTTAGAAAAGCTAGCTTCACAGATGTTGAGAAATCAACCAAATGAAAATTATTTACTATAGAATAGAAAGAGGATATCAGCATCTCAAAGATAAAACCAAGAGAGGCGAAATGGAGAAAACAACAACAATTCATCTTTGTCCAGTGACAATCCCAGAGAGGAGGCTAGAAGACTGGGCAGATGGATACAGGTAGTTCTTAAAATGATACAAAATCTAGAAAAGCAATCAAACCTAGAAACCACTTGGGAGAACCAATGGGCATTTAGCTACATTCCAACACTGCTTTATTTGAAGTTGGTCATAGTTAATACTTTATAAGAGAATCATAATTTCCTAACATTTGAAGTCATTCAAAAAAGGGAATGAGTCTTCAACAGGGTTGGTTGTGTTAGGGTGGCAGATAGTGAGTGACTTCCTGCAAAGCAAGATGATATCCACCTGTTCCAGAGAGAGCATGTTTTCCTCACAGTTCCTTCTGACAGAAAGCCTTGGCCACTGCCAAAGGCAGGTTCAAAATCTATCAAGAGTTTAATCCCATATGTCATCTCCTATGCCCATAAATTTTAGGACTTGAGATGAGGTTGGCTTTGGATAAGAAATTGAAAAATCCTGGGTCATAAAACTACTGTCAACACAGACGTCCAAGAACAGAGCATGCAATTATAAGTTTGAGAAGAGGAGGTTGAGGGTGGAAGAAATGACGAGTCAAAGTTGAGATTTCAATCTGTTTCTCTCAGACTTGAAAGAAGTGTAATTCTAAAAGCAGGCTTCTTTCACTAGGAAGGACATATATTGAGGAAGTGGGTGGGAGAAAAACGGGGGAAAAAAAAACACAAAAATGCAGCAAAGACACACGGGGGAATGATCAGCAGCAATGGGCTGTCATTGTTCACAGAAACTGAGTACCATATTTTTGAAATGGAACTTTAACTAATGGGTAGAATGGGTCATGCTGTCCCGCTGTAATCCCTAATTAGCACAGGGAAATGTGAT
Source organism: Oreotragus oreotragus (assembly GCA_006410675.1). Lineage (NCBI taxonomy): Eukaryota > Metazoa > Chordata > Mammalia > Artiodactyla > Bovidae > Oreotragus > Oreotragus oreotragus. Next base: position 196,301 of record SJYX01002614.1, read on the forward strand.
GATTGCTATCCAGGACCCGTCTGCTTTAATTCCATTGTCCTACTGATAGATATAGTCCTTCATAGGAAATAGCTTCATTATTTAGCTGGCAAGACCAAACACTTAGAGAATTATATCTTAGTATAATTATGCTGTAAATAGTGTAGAAACTAGTGTTTGTACAACCTAGTATAACAACTTAGAGGATAATATCTTCATATATCATAAATAGCATTAAAAACTAGAATATATGACACGTACCTTAACAGACAGAGGTTAAAGCGTCTGCCTGGAATGTAGGAGACCTGGGTTCGATCCCTCGGTTGGGAAGATCCCCTGGAGAAGGAAATGGCAACCCACTCCAGTACTCTTGCCTGGAGAATCCCATGGAGGGAGGAGCCTGATAGGCTACAGTCCATGGGGTGGCAAAGAGTCGGACACGACTGAGCGACTTCACTTTCACTTTCACTTTCACCTTAACAGAATGGCTATGGGAACCTGCAAAAAAAATGCTTTTTCTTAAAAACAGTCACTAAGAGATAATGCACTTATTCTAAAATCAAAATACAAATTCAAATGTAGAAGCGTATTCAGAACTTAAGCTAAACTTAAAAAAAATGGGTATGTGTATGTGCATATGCATTTCATTTGTGTGTGTGCTCAGTCATGTCTGACTCTGCAGCCTCATGGACTGTAGCCCATCAGGCTCCTCTGCCCACGGAATTTTCCAGGCAACAACACTGGGGTGAGGTGCCATTTCCTACTCCAGGGGATCTTCCAGACCCAGGGATGAAATCCACGTCTCCTGTTTCTCCTGCATTAGCAGGGATATTATCTACTACTACCATCACCTCGGAAGCACCATTACAAAGACTTTAAAAACCACAACCTATCTTGAGGGGATAAACCCAAGCTCTCCTGCAGAATTCTCTCATTAAGTTCTTCACATGCTTTTAAATGCCTCACTTTCACTCTACTTGCTGTTGTATTCCCAATGGAAGTCTTGATTTGTCTTTGCATCCTCAGTGTTGTGTGTGTGTGTGTGTTACTCACTCAGTCATATCTGACTTTTTGCAATACCATGGACTATAGCCCACCAGGCTCCTCTGTCCATGGAATTCCCCAGGCAAGATTACTGGAGTGGATCGCCATTCCCTTTTCCAGGGATCTTCCTGACCATCATTATAATATGATGCAAAGTATTCTCATTTTCCTAGAAATCCTCCGTGCCTTCCCCCATTCATCTTTCCACACTCTGTTAGCCCCTGGCAACCAGTGATCACTTTACTGTCTCTATGCATCTGCCTTTTCCAGAAGGTCACATGGGCTTACCAGGTGGCACGAGTGATAAAGAACCTGCCTGCCAATGCAAGAGACTTAAGAGACATGGGTTTAACCCTTGAGTGGGAAAGATCCCCTGGAGGAGAGCATAGCAACTCCAATATACTTGCCTGAAGAATCTCATGGGCAGGTTACAGTCCATGGGGCCCCACAGAGTTGAACACAATTGAAGTGACTTTGCATGCACACAGGCCATATAGCTAGGATCATACAGTATATAACATTTTAAGATGGGTTTATTTCACTTCATGTTATTCATTTAAGTTTCCTCCATGTTTTTTCCTGGCTTGATAGCTTAATTCTTTTTAGCGTTGAGTGCTATACCATTGCCTGTATATACTATAGTTTATTTGTCCATCCACCTACTGAAGGACATCTTGGTTGCTTCCAGGCTTGGCAATTATGAATAAAGCTGTTATAAATATGTGCATGCAAGTTTTTGTATGGGAGTGTTTCCAGCTCCTTTGGGTAAATACCAAAGAGAATGATTGCTGGACCTTGTGTTATAGATTCCACCTGCTAACGAAGGAGACCTGGGTTCCATCCTTGGGTTGGGAAGATTCCCTGGAGACGGGAATGGCAACCCACTCCAGTATTCTTGCCTGGGAAATCCCATGGACTGAAAAGCCTGGTGCTCTAAAAAGATGCCACTCCATTGGGTTGCAAAAAGAAACTTCCAAACTGTCTTCCGAAGTGGCTGTCCTATACCATTTTACTTTCCCACAAGTAATAAGTGAAAGTTCTCACTGTTTTACCTCCTCACCAGCACTTGGAGGTGTCAGTGTTCTGGAATTTGGCTGATGCGAAGAGCCAATTCATTGGAAAAGACCCTGGTGGTAGAAAAGATTGACTGCAGGAGGAGAAGCGGGAGACAGAGGATGAGATGGTTGGATGGCATCATTGACTCAATGGACATGAGTTTGAGTAAACTCCAGGAGATAATGAAGGACAGGGAAGCCTGGCATGCTGTAATCCATGTGGTTGCAAAGAGTTGTAAACCTAGCTACTGAACAATAATTGGTGAGTATAGGTATCTTGTTGCTGTTTTGGTTATCATTTTCCTGATGATTTATAATGTGGGATATCTTTTCATATGCTCCTTTGTCATCTTAAGATCGTCTTTGGTGAGGTGACTGTTCAAGTTTTGGGCCATTGTTTAACTGGATTGACTGCCTTTGCCAACACCTTTTTATCTTTTATAATTTTCACAACAAACCAGTCAGAGATTATAATGATTGCTACCAAACGTTAAATATTTTTTCTAGAGCCGCTGGGATATCAGTCTTTTTGGCATTTAATATTTTTAATCTAAATCCAAAGTCCTTTGCCTTATGCCTGATAATTCAGAAGAAATTGGCCATCAAAACTGTCTTGAATAGTGAAATTAAGATTGGCCAGAAGGAGGAGCCTGGTAGGCTGCAGTCCATGGGATAGCTGAGAATTGGACACGACTCAGTGACTTCACTTTCAGTTTTCACTTACATGCACTGGAGAAGGAAATGGCAATCCACTCCAGTGTTCTTGCCTGGAGAATCCCAAGGAGGGCAGAGCCTGGTGGGCTGCCGTCTATGGGGTCGCACAGAGTCAGGCACGACTGAAGCGACTTAGTAGCAGCAGCAGCAGCAACCTTTGCAAATTCTTGTTCTGATATTTCACCCTCCATATGCCATGGAGAAATCTGGTCTATTGGAAACCATGTGGTATTGGCTCCCGGTGGTGTTTAATGATCCTTCTGCTCAGGCTTGGGAGCTCAGACATGCATATTGTGCTCTAAAAAGATGCCACTGGGAGTCAGGCTGGAGTTCAGCATTTCCAGCAGAGGAAGCAAAACAGCTGTTGTGATGCCTGCAGCTTGGGGCAGAAACAGAGTTATAAGAGCTGTCAAAGAGTGCCCCATGAGCTCTGCTTTTCATGGCCTTCTCACACAGTGCCTCCTGATCTCAGCGGCTTTATTATGATGATGATTCTACTTCTAGTGAGCCTAAAGAGCATCAGGGAGATTATTATAAGAAAGCACTATAGGTATATAGGACTTATCCCTTGGAGGACCATTTCAAAGGTTTTGAGTTTCAACCATTCTGATGCTTTAAAAATAATCCAAGGATTTAGAAAGTCTGAAAACAGAGTTGTGCTCTAGATAACAGTATGGTACACAAAGTCTTTGATTTATCACAAAAGACAGCAAGAGGTCAGGGCATATTTTTATCCCTGAAGTATAGATTTGGATCCACAAAAGATAGTTTATGGCTGGAGGTTTTTGAAGTGTCTGGTGTCACAGAATCCTTACAAAAAAAAAAAAATCAAGAGAAAACTTTTAAAAAGAAACTTGATCTTCTACAGGGCAGTGAATGACAGTTTAATATTCTGTGTAAAATAATATGCAATAAAGAAAATTTATAGAATTTTGCAATAAAATATTTGTGGTAGACAATTTCTCATTTCTTAAAAATCTTTTTTTTTTAATTGAGGATAATTGTTTTACAATGTTGTTTTGTTTCCTATCATACAGCAATGTGAACCAGTCGTTACTGTATGCATATATTCTCTTCATCTTGAGTCTCCCTCTCATCCACGCTCAATCCCCACCTTTTAGGTTGTCACAGAGTGCCAGGCCAGGTTCTCTGTGATATATAGCAGGTTCCTGCTAGCTGTTTTACACATGGTAGTTTATGTGTCAATGCTGTTTTCTCAATTTGTCCTACCATCTCCTTTCCCCAAAGCAGATGTGCAGAGTAAGATGGTGGAGATGGCAGAAAGCAAAGAGGAATTAAAGAGCCTTTTGATGAAGGTAAAAGAGGAGAGTGAAAAAGCTGGCTTAAAACTCAACATTAAAAAAATTATAATCATGGCATCCAACGTCATCACTTCATGGCAAATAGATGTGGAAAAAGTGAAAACAGTGACAGACTTTTATTTTCTTGGGCTCCAAAATCACTATGGATTGTGACTGCAGCCATGAAATTAAAAGATGCTTGCTATTTGGAAGAAAAACTATGACAAACCTAGAGAGCATATTAAAAAAACAGAGACATTACTTTGCAAACAAGCCATAGTTTTGGCAGTAGTCATGTATGGATGTGAGAGCTGAACCATAAAGAAAGCTGAGTGCCTAAGAATTGATGCTTTTGAACTATGGTATTGGAGAAGACTCTTGAGAGTCCCCTGGACTGCAAGATGACCAAACCAGTCCATCATAAAGGAAATCAATCCTGAATATTCATTGGAAGGACTGATGATCAAGTTGAAGCTCCAGTACTTTGACCACCTGATGCAAAGAGCCAACTCGTTGGAAAAGACTCTGATGGTGGGAAAAATTGAAGGCAGGAGGAGAAGTGGATGACAGAAGATGAGTGGTTGGATTGGGATCACCAACTCAATGGACATGTGTCTGAGTATGTTCTGGGAGATGGTGAAGGACTGGGAAGCCTGGCATGCAGCAGTCAATAGAGTCGCAAAGAGTGGGCGAGACTGAGGGATTAAACAACCACTTAAAAAGTGTGAGAAATATTCTGATAAGAAATGTAGGCATTTTAAAAAATCATTTTAATTAAAATAAATGAACTCTCTTTTCAATAGTAAAATACCAGCATGTTTCCAAAACACAATTCTTAAAAAAAAAAAAAAACTGGTTAAAAGTGAACACAAGAAGTACAAAACAGGTAATAAAAATTAGAGAATGTATTACATATCAAATGTATTAACATTATATCTATAAAAGGAACGATTCTCTAAGTAGACTTCTAGAAAAATTCACACATATTCATATTGTAGAAGTTACATTCATATTGCAGAAGTTACACAAAATTTCCTCAAGAGATCTGGAATCCCTATCAGGAAATAGAATTTGTTATATCTAACAGATATTAAGAACCTATGTTTTGTGTGTGTTTTAAAACAAATTTTCAGGTTTGCTATAATTATAGATGCTAAGGTTTTACTTTTTGCAGCAAAACAAACATTTCAGAAAGAAGTGATAAAGGCAGAGAAAATATAATCAAATTAGGTGAAATCTAGATACCCAAAGGCTATTATAGTAAATTAAAAAATCTATATCATCACTTCAGTTATTGTATCCATCATACAGAAACATAGTTTATTCAATAACATTGTTAATATTGAACCTGAGTTTGCTTGCAACATTTTGTTGCATCAACACTGTAGCAAACATACTTGTATGTATGTATGTATGCATATTTGAGTTTGCGTCCATGTATATATTATTTCTCAACTTTATTTTGGAAATATCTTTATTTGAAAGTGTCAAAATTACAAACCATTTAAAAGAATAGTCCTATGAATACTAACATGTTTGTCTTTTCCTTTGGTTCACTAACTCTTTACAAATAACTGTATTTGCTTTCTCTCAATTATTTTATTACTCTCATTAACCCATATTCATACAATTTTTTCTGAACCACTAAAGAACACCTTGCACACTTCACGACTCCCCATTCCTATTTCAGTGTGTATCTCCAAAAAACAGTATACTCTTTTGTGATCATGGTACAAATACTATATTCAGAGAACTAATTCAAAAAGTCAAACCAATTGTCCAAATAAGTTTCTTAATGATGTTAAAAAAAATCCAGATGCAATGGACTTCTCCGGTGGGATAGGAATCTGCTAGCCAATGCAGGGGACACAGGTTCAGTCTCTGGTCTGGGAAGATTCCACATGCCGTGGACTGACTAAGACCCCTGTACCACAGCTACTGAGCCCTTGCCCTATAGCCCATACCTGCAACTACTGAGCCTACATACTGCAGCTACTGAAACTCTCACACCTAGAGCCTGCGCTCCACTGGAGAAGCCACTCTGATGAGAAGCCTGTGCACTGCAGTGAAGACTGGCCCCTGCTCACTGCAGCTAGAGAAACTAAGCAAAGAAGACTCAGCACAACCAGAAATAAATACTTTTTAAAAATTCAGATGCAAAACACCCACTAATTTATCATGATCTGCCTTTAGCAGGAATTTTATATAGATTGATGTTGTGTCCTTGTCAGTGCATCATATCAGAAGACACATGATTTCAGTTTCTCCTGTTACTGGCAATACTAATTTCATCACTTAATTAAGGTAGTGTCTATTTAATACATATTGCATTTATTAAAATAAATTTAATAAAATTATTATTATTAATATATGCATTACAATTTTTAAACATAACTTTTTCCACTGACAGCTTAAAAAAATGATCTGTGATACTTTGAGTTCTGTGAATATCTTGTTCACCAACAAAACTCCATCCCAGGTAAAGGTGTTTGATTAGTGACAGATAAATATCTATGTATTCTTCATGGATGTTGATGAATCTCATCCATAGGTTAATACCATTTTGTACTCCCAGCAACAATCAGGAGCACAGACTCACCAACAGAGCTTTTGCATCTCTGTGAATCTGGAGAAAAATTATTTTAGTGTAGTTTGTTTCCAAATATCAGCTTTATTGCTTATAAAATTTGATTGAATTACATAACTGGAATCTACAGCTAGTGCTGTACTAAAGCTGCTATATGGTTTGCAGGAGTCAAGGAAGCATCTCTACCCAGCTTCATATTCAGTGATGTCATTTTGGTAACTTAAAACTGACCACAGTGAGACTATTTAACCTGGAGAAATCAGAAAATGTCAGAGCTCAGCCAGGTCCTCAAAGATGCAGTGATAAAGCATTTTTTCACTAGTGTTTGTAACCAAAATGGTTTTCTTCACACTCCCTAGCCTCCAACCCAACCTGGAATTTGGGACCTATCTGTGGGATAGGTCAGCAGTCAGCTGAGAAGAAGATCATGATTTGAAGCATATCAAGGTGAGAGCAGAGACCCCCTAGAGGAAGAGGCTCCTTTGCAAATGGCCTTTAGCATATTACCCTCCCTACCATACACAAATATAGATGGCCGTCAGCTTCTTCCCATTTTAACAGCTTGATAGATTATTCTTACTGCCTGTGGAGAGAAGCCAGTAAAAAGAGGAGAGAGGGTAGTTAGTGGTTTCTACTGATTATTTTCAAGAGAATAGAAGTTTCTATTTTACTGGATGGTAAGAGAGGCTTCCCAGGTGTTTCAGCGATAAAGAATCCACCTGCAATGCAGGAGACGATGCAATGTAATGTAGATTTGAACCCTGGGTCAGGGAGATCCCTTAGCAAAGGAAATGGCAACCCACTTCAGTGTTCTTGCCTTGGAAATCCCAGGGACAGAAGAGCTTGGTGGGCTACAGTCTATGGGGTCACAAAGAGTTTGTCTTGACTTAATGACTAAACCACAACAAAAGATCACAGCGAGAAGTAGTATATAGATTTCTTTCTATTCTGCTTTTTCCAACTAAACAGGTGAAAAGTTTGAGACTCAGAAGAATTAAAGTGATGGTTTTGAAAGCCATACACCAAATTAAGGACCAATCCAGAGCTGGAATCTTGATCTCCCATATCCTAGCATGGCAGAAGAGAAGAGAGAGTAGAGCCCATGAGGTCAAACCTCTTTCGTAATAAACAGAGCAAGTACACCACAAGCTGCCATATTACTTGCCCAAGAACAGACTGCAAGTAGGTGATAGAGCCAGAATCGCAAATACAGGTCTTCTGACTTGCAGTTCGGTGGTATTTTTAGTACCCCTCAGGTATCACCTTCCTAAACTTGTGATACATTTGCTCTTTGATTTTTAGAACGGAATCTGAAGATTCCAATCCATCCATCCATGAAGGAGAATTAAGTGATAACATCCCCTTGCATTTTGTGCAAGCCGAAAGAGATGAAAGTTAAACCAACAAAAGCCAAAGAAGCCCAGAATACACACTCAGGCCAATGAAAATGAAAACTCTGAGCGATTCCATTGCTGATCTTTTTTATTGTAATATATTTAATCAATTATTTTATTTGAAAATAATAAAATTTACATTTTCGTGTGTGTAGAGTTCTTTGGTTTTGACAGTTTTTTGCAATCATGTGACTATTGCCACAAACACTTTTGTGCCTTTGTGTCAACCCATTCCCCAAATCATAGATATATTTTCTGTTACTATGTGCATACGTGTATGCTAAGTCACTTCAGTCCTGTTCCACTCTTTACAACACTATGGACTGTAGCCCACCAGGCTCCTCTGTCTATGGGGTTCTTCAGGCAGGAATACAAGCGGGAATTGCAGGGCCCTCCTCCAGGGGATCTCCCCCACCCAGAGATGGAATCCACCTTTCTTGTCGCCTGCATTGGTAGACATGTTCTTTCACTGCTAGCGCTGCCTGGGAATCCCCTCTGTTACTACAGTTTGCCTTTTACTGAAGTTCTATCAAAGGATTCATTCGGTATCTAGTCTTTTGAGTCTGGCTTCCTTTACTTGCAACAATGCAAACAGATTTTTGCATGTTTCAGTAAATTCCTTTTTGTTATGGGATATGTACGACTATCACATTTTGTTTATCCATTCATAGTTGAAGGATATTTGGGTTGTTTCCAGTTTGAGGGATTATGAATAAACCCCTGATAAACAATCATGTACAAGTCATTTCTCTTAGGTAAATAAGAAGTGTGGAATTGCTGGATCATATAACAAGCAAAGTTTTAGTATTATAAGAATGCCAAACACTAAATTGTTTTCCAATATGTCTGTAACATTTTGTATTTACACCAATATGATGAGAGATTCTTCCCTAGCATTTGTACTGTCAAGTATTTTATTCTTTAATTTTATCCATTTCAATAAACTGTAGTAGCATAACTTTATGGATGTTATTTGCTTTTCCTTGATTACTAATGATGTTGAACATCTTTTCATGTGCTTATCGGCCATCAGTATATTTTATTTGATGAAATATTTGTTCAAATCTTTTTCAGTTATTTTTAATTTTTAAAACTCTCTTTTTACTGAATTTTATATATTCTGGGTAGAAGTTCTTTGTCAGATATTTGTTTTGCAAATACTTACTGATATTTTGTAAACTTCCCTTTTCATTCTTGCCATCATGATTTCACAGAGAATTTTTTAATTTTGATGAAGTTCAATTTATACACTTTTTTCCTTTTATAAATTTTTACTTTGGAGGCATATTCAAGAAATAGCTGCCTAATCCAAAGTCTCTCTCTCTCTCTCTCTCACACACACACACACACATACACACACAGACAGACATACACACATACATCTTACTGGTTCTTTTTCTGGAGAATCTTCACTAATACAGGAGATTAACATCTTTAAAATATTGTGTCTTCCAGACCATGAACACTGTCATTCTCTTGATTTACTTAAGCCTTTGAATCATTTTTTGTCTTTGCTTTGTCTTGTTAGATTTATATCTAAATATTTCATAACTTTAATGCTATTTTAAATATGATTTCTTTAATTTCAATTTTAAATTATTTTTTTCTAGTACATAGGAAAAAAAAGCACTTAATTTCTATAGACCTTGAAATTTGCAACCTAAATTTCATGAGCTTTGCTGTTGTTGTTGTGGGTTCCAAGGGATTTTCTATGTAGCTGAACTAATATATATAGATAATCATTTCACATGGTAAATTATGTTGACTGATTTTTTAAATTTTGAAACAGTCTTCCTTTCTTAGAAAACTCCCATTCATTCATGATATTTAACTTATATTTCCTGGATTGGTTTGCTAATAATAAATTGAGAAAATTTGTTTTTATATTCATGAGAAAATTAAGTCTGTACTTAATATCCTTATCTTGTAATGTCATTGTCTGATTTTGGTATCAGGAAAAATCTTGCCTCATAAAAATAGATTATGGAATATTTAATTCTTTTCTATTTTCTGGAAGAGTTTTGACATAATTGATATTATTTCACCCTTAAATATTTGATAGAATTTATGTATAAAATCATCTGTGCCTAGAGGTTTCTTATTGAAATATTTATAAGTATGAATTCTATTTATTTAGTGAATATGGTATTCTCTAAATTATTGATCTTTCCAAGTTTTTATAGCTTGTGTTCTTCAAAAATTAGCTAAGTTTATTTACATGAATTTATGGTCATAGAATTGTTCTTAGTAATCCCTTATTACCTTTGTAATGTCTTTAAGATCTGTATTGACATTGCCTCTTTCATTGCTTAAATTTAAAATTTGTGTCATTTTTCTTTTTTATTGCTTTATCAGTCTGGCTAGAAGTTTATCAATTTTATCAAACTTTTCAAAAGCTGCTTGGTTTCTTTGACTTTTTATTGTTTTTCAGTTTTTAATTATATTACTTTTATTGCTTTCTGCACTTTATTTCCTTCCTTCTGTTTGCTTTGCATTTAATTTGACCTCTGTTGATTTCTTTTTTTAATTGATGTATAACTGATTTATTATATTGTATTAGTTTCAGATGTATACTGTAGAGAGTCGATGTTTATATAGATTATACTTCATTTTAAAATATTTCAAAAAAGGACATGTTTTCCTGTTTTGTACAACATATTTTCATTGCTTGTTTATCTTATACATAAGAATTTGTATTTATCTTATACATAGTAATTAGCAATTTGTATTTATCTCCTACCCCACTTTGTCCAGCCCATTTTCTCTCATTCATTATTTTATTTCTTATAGTCCACATATGTCATAATGTAGATTATTTATTTCTCTCTGTCTAACTTATTTCACTAGCATAATGTACTCTACATCTTATCAGGTTATTGAAAATGGCAAAATTTTATTCTTTTCCTGACTGAGTAATATTACATTGTATTATACACACACACATATATGTAATATATACACACATATATATATTAATTCATTACTTATTAATAATACATTATTAATTAGTAACAATAATTCATTAATGGTATTAAAATATATTAATTATGTAACATATTGATATTATAGTAGTGATTATTATTAATTTATTAATAAGATTATTAATAAAGTATGTTTCATCATTAAATAGCCTTAAGAATTTCAATTTTGAGTGTACATAGGTTTGGTCATTATGTTGGAACAGCTAAGGGACAGCTAAGGAACCAGTCTTTATATTAAATTCACCTAATAACAACATTCAGAAAATGAAGATCATGGCATCTGGTCTCATCACTTCATGGGAAATAGATGGAGAAACAGTGGAACCAGTGTCAGACTTTTTTTGGTGGGGGCTCCAAAATCACGGCAGATAGTGACTGCAGCCAAGAAATTAAAAGACGCTTACTCCTTGGAAGAAGAGTTATGACCAACCTAGATAACATATTCAAAAGCAGATACATTATTTTGCCGACTAAGGTCCGTCTAGTCAAGGCCATGGTTTTTCCTGTGGTCATGTATGGATGAAAGAGTTGGACTGTGAAGAAGGTTGAGCGCCGAAAAATTGATAGTTTTGAACTGTGGTGTTGAAGAAGACTCTTGAGAGTCCCTTGGACTGCAAGGAGATCCAACCAGTCCATTCTGAAGGATATCAGTCCTGGGTGTTCTTTGGAAGGACTGAGGCTAAAGCTGAAACTCCAGTACTTTGGCCACCTCATCCGAAGAGTTGACTGATTGGAAAAGACTCTGATGCTGGGAGGGATTGGGGGCAGGAGGAGAAGGGGACGACCGAGGATGAGATGGCTGGATGGCATCACTAACTCAATGGACGTGAGTCTGAGTGAACTCCGGGAGTTAGTAATGGACAGGGAGGCCTGGCGTGGTGCAATTCATGGGTCGCAAAGAGTTGGACATGACTGAGTGACTGAACTGAACTGAACTGAATAGGAACAATACTTTGACTTATATTGTATAAATTTAATTAACATGGTTTAGTGGACTTGGATACTTAACAAAACAAAAACTCTTCCTGTATTCAATTCTACTCTTGCTTCCATTACTGATTTATGCTAGATTGAGACCAAAGGAGGTTTTTGTGATCTGAGATATAACCATTCCACAATGACCAAAATATCAGCTGTTGTGATGAATTGTTTAGCATTCTTTATACACATTTAGGCAAAAGTTGAATTCTATATTCATATATAGTTTAGCAATTAACCTCCTTTTTTGGTCAAATAACACAATTTTCTTCTAAAATATGTTTTATTTCCTTTATAGCAGCACAGTGTTTCTGATATGTAAGATGATACTATTTGATATATAATGGAAAATATTTTAAAATTCTATCGACTGTGAAAAGTCATTTCTGCTATCAGCATAGCTGGTAAGTAATATATTTGAAAACTGATAGTTATTTTATATGCTGTTAAAATATGTAGAAAATCAGTTCATTTATGTTAATAGAGTAAGCTTTTGGTTATTGCAAATAAAAACACTGGCATTATCATAATTTTCTGTGAATCTAGATTTTTCTGCTATGAAAAATTTAGCTTTCTATGTAGTACCTGTCACTTAATATGTACATATCAAAATCTCAGTGTTAGCCATAGTTATGAGAAAAAAATCCAGTAAGCTGTAAAAAATTCCTTTGCTTGTAGCTAATATAAATTAATAATGAATATGACAAGAACAAGTATTTTAACAGTTATCCAAATTCCCCATCATGCCAAATTACACTGCATTAACAAAACATCAAATTGCAAATGCCAATTTAAAATGGCTTAAAGGCCAAATTTCCTATAGTCCGCAGAATTTGCAATACTGAAGACCAAGCAGAGGATAATAGATTTGTACATTTAACAGAGGAGTGGCCTAGGAATGACTGGTGGTGGTGGTGGTGTGTGTGTGTGTATGTGTGTGTCTGTGTAGAGCAAATAGGCAATCTAATTCCATAGAAGTCAATGAGCCTTTGGAATGCAAATTTCAACTGTCAAATCTTAATTAAAAAGTACCAGTCAGCATTATTTAAAAACTGGAAGGGAACTAAGTGGTGGGTTGTTAGAAAATGCGCAACTTGCCTTCTAAATAGAGTAGGTAAGTTGACAGATGTATAATTAACATCACATCAGGTGAAGGACGGGGAGCTGACTGTAGTTCCTTGAAGGGAGGGGCTTCAACGATTTTCAAGGAAGGGAAGAGGTTCTTCAATCAGAGTTAATTTATAATTCCTTTTATTTCTAAAGAGAATCTACTTTTTTTGTATTGAACTTCCCTGAACCTTAGAAAGCAGTGACATTTGCAGAGTTGAGGTTTTATTTTTATTTATTTATTTTTTTAAATGAGGTTTACTTTATTTTTTTTAATTAATTAAATTTTTTTTTTACAGGTTAATGTAAGCATAAATGTTTAGGCTCCTCATGTCAGTTAGAACAATTTTTTAGTCTTATTGGACTTCTGGTATCTTTGGGTCACTGTAGTCTTCAGTTCAACTTTTTTTTTTTCTTTTTGCTATGTTGTTTCCTTCTTGCATAAGAAAGTAAATTAGGCAACTATCATTTGGAAGAGAGATTTCAGACCTTAGTGTTCTTTCCTATACAGATAAGTTTGAGTACTGAAAATTCACAAAAGCTAGGATACATTTTGGAGAAGGCAGTGTCAACCTACTCCAGCACTCTTGCCTGGAAAATACCACAGACAGAGGAGCCTGGTGGGCTGCAGTCCATGGGGTCGCTGAGGTTGGACACAGCTGAGCGACTTCACTTTCACTTTCATGCATTGGAGAAGGAAATGGCAACCCACTCCCGTGTTCTTGCCTGGGGAATACCAGGGATGGGGGAGCCTGGTGGGCTGCCGTCTATGGGGTCGCACAGAGTTAGACACGACTGAAGTGACTTAGCAGTAGCAGGATACATTTTGAACAATAATATAATTAAGAGGTTAGTGTGATCCTCTTAAGAGGATCCTCAACTCACATGGGCTTGCAGAGGACAGTAGAATATTGCCTAGTTCATGGTTACTCTTAAAATGTGGCGTGGGAGGTGGGAGGGGGATCATGTTTGGCAGTTCATGTACACCCGTGGCGTATTCATGTCAATGTATGCCAAAACCAATACAGTACCATAAAGTAAAATAAAGTAAAAATAAAAATTAAAAAAAATTGTGCACTAGTGTGAAAGTTTCTGAAGAGAATATTCATGAAAAACATCTCTTTGGATAGTGGTCAACGGTTAATCCATCACAAGAGAAGACATTTAAAATTACTTTCAAAAGAAGTCTTGTAACAGTTATGGTTAGAGACACTTTGGCAAAGGGCTGGGAGAACTGGATCATTTAAGAGAGTGAGTGGTTATTAAGATTCTAGATATGGAATCTTGGTGAGAAGTGAGATTTGCAGTGAGTAGAAATTGCAGAGCCACAGAGGAAGGAGATAAGCATATACTCTGATAACACCCATCACTTTGGACACACTGGAATTTCAGGCATCCTGCAGGGTTAAAAAGAAAAAATATAATTCATAAACATCTGGTATAGGAGAGTGCTTCTACTTTCTGACTAATTTTGCCTGTATTTCCAGCATTTATAGAGAGTTTTGACAATTGATAACTTTGATACACAAAGTTTCAGTTTCTGGTTGCAAATTCATGACAAAAGATGGCATGCCTCAGTTTCCTATGGCACACAGTCTGTTAATATAGCACACACTGGTGCTGGCACCTGCTATCTGCCAGGATAGAACTCCTCAGTTGCAAGAACATATCGTTATTGAACTAGAGGTTTGGAAAAAAAAAAAGCATAAACAAGAAACTCACCACAAAACCACCANGTTTCAGTTTCTGGTTGCAAATTCATGACAAAAGATGGCATGCCTCAGTTTCCTATGGCACACAGTCTGTTAATATAGCACACACTGGTGCTGGCACCTGCTATCTGCCAGGATAGAACTCCTCAGTTGCAAGAACATATCGTTATTGAACTAGAGGTTTGGAAAAAAAAAAAGCATAAACAAGAAACTCACCACAAAACCACCATATTTTCCTATTTCTCTTTCATTTTTAAACTAATGTTGATAAGTAGAGCAAGTAATGAATGATTTTCTTATTTTAAACACTTCCTGTGGACAATGATCAAGGAAAATATCAGTGTGTTACCTCCAGCTGCTAATTCCTACACACTTCATTAATTACTCAGAATTCAGAGAAATGAGGTATTTAATTATCTCAATTATCTGAAATTTCTCAAATGCAAAAAGATAACAGTCAGCCACCATGTGAATCCACATTATAGTCGTAGCATGAGCATTTTTGATAGAAATCCTGAAGGCAGTAAAATGTCAAAACGAAACCTTTCCAAACAAAAGCATTGTGTGTAACTACCCACTATAACCTAAAATTTTAAAATTCATCTACCACAAAGATCTTAAAAAAGGAAATGGCAACCCACTCCAATATTCTTGCCTGGAAAATCCCATAGACAGAGGAATCTGGTGGGCTACAGTCCATGGGGTCACAGAGAGTCGGACCTGAGTGAGCACACACGCTACCACAAAGAGCTGTATCTAGTGAATTATGAACTGATTTGAGAGATCCATTTGGATTTGCTCATGCCAAGAATCAGAGGGTAGCTACCTAGCTCATTTGTACCTGGATGTCCATCAGTGCTATCTTTGCAATCACTATACATCCCTTATTTTCCTTCTACAGCACAGAAGCTCAGTGGAAGGTGGATTAGATTGCTTTTTTGTGCAGCCTTTTCAAAACTGTCATGCCTTCTAACGTGTTAACATGCGTGCTCAGTCATATCTGACTCTTTGCAACCCTTTAGACTGTAGCCCACCAGGCTCCTCTGTTCATGGGATTTTTCAGGCAAGAATACTGGAGTGGATTGCCATTTCCTCCTCCAGGGGATCTTCCCAACTCAGGGGTCAATCCTGCATTGCAGGCAGGTTCTTTACTCACTGAGCTATCAGGGAAAACTCCCAGAAAATTAATTATACTCTAGAGGGCAGAGACTCTGGTGGGGAAGGAGTGTACTCAAGCTTTTGCACTGAGAAAATGTTCTTGGGAAAACTTCATACATGTTACCCTGCCAATTGTTAACAGTTTTCTCTAGAGCATCTTGGGATGGATGTTGAAATGCAGTGTAGTTCATTCAATCATTCATTCATTAAGTTAATTACTAATTGATTCATTCAGCAAATATTTACTAAATGCTTATATTCATTTGTGCTAGGTTCTGATGAAAATAATGAAATAGAAAAGATGACCTTTGTCCTTGGAGATCTTAAAATTCTCGAAAAGAGGGAGAAATTGAGGTCAGAAAGATTTCCAGGCAATTACAATGTAGTGTGATAAATGCTTTTATGTGAGGAGACAGTGAGTATAGGGTATTCAGAATGCAAGGGGAGATACTTAACTTAAATTAGGGTTGCATATTATGAGGGCAGCTAGTGTTAGGGAGGATTTTCAAAGGTTAAGTTAAGGCCTGAGGAAAAAGTGAGATATTGTCATTTTGATGGAGGAGGGAAGAAAGTGATTAGGCAGTGCAAACAGCATTTTTAATGGCTTGAATGTAAAAGAAAAGACAGGTTTTACACCAGTTTACAGTCAGTATAATTAAATTTGCCCAATAATTAGATACATTCTGAATGAAACTGAGACAACTTTACATGTAAAATGATAACAAAAGTAGCCCCATATCATTCTAAAACATCTTGAAAATGTTGACATCTTTAAATATCCTATGGTGACTGAGTTGGGCATATATAAACTAATGTTATGCATCTAAACTTCCTAAAAGTCTTCTTGATCTGTTTCTTTGGCCTTAGCTATATTTCCTTTATTGCTCTAAAAATTTTCACTTGCTTCTCTTGTCCACTCATATAAATAACTTTAGTTTATTTGAAGTTTTGTGAATTTCTCATATTTAGTTCAGTAAGCCAGCAGCCGAAGTATGAACTGCTGGAAAATTGTGGAAGAAAGATAGAAGTACTTATAAATAAAATACTCTGAACTGATATGTTCTGTTATCAAAATTTGACCATCTAGGGAATATGGTAATTTATGGCCATGGCATATTGAATCTTGATCTATAGACCTACCAAGAACTGATTGTACTTATTCCCTAAACTGTTTATGTTAATTGTATTGTAATTGCATGATTTGATTGATAGTATCTTTGTCCCTGGCTTATAAATAAGGACTGACAAGTGATCATTGAATCTACTAACAAAATGTTTCATTTGAGTGAGGGAAGTAAAAAACCAGGCTATAATAAATTTCATGAATAAATGTTAGATCAGGAAGTAGTGACTATGAGAATAAACAACTCTTTCAACAAACCAGACTGTGAAGAGAGAGAAGTGGAATAATGGGTAGAGGTCACATGGGGTCAAGGGAGCTTTTTGTCATTAAATGAGAGATTTAAGTAAGCAAGTTAAATACAGATGAACAGAGCCTCAGGAGATATGCTGAAAACATGGGAAAGAAGTGGTAGTCATGAATATCGACATGGAAAGGTTTGGCTGAAAACCATGGTGTTGCTGATGATATACATGTAAGTTTATTTTAAAGCTCTAACCCATATCCATCATTCCATTTCTTAGTCTTCAGTGTTTCAGTTTCTCATTTGACAGTGGGGACAAATAGTGGCTTTTAGTGAGTATTATTAAAGCTAAATGAAATGTGCAATTAATTATTTGTGTATGTTTATTCTTTGTTAATAATTTAACTCCAAGAAGGATGAAAAATTTTTGGTAACTGTTATATCCCTAAAAACAAGAGCAGGAGCAGGAGCTTGTGTTAATAAATACTTGCTGAGCAAATACTGAACAAATAATTAATGAGTATACACTAGTCTATTAACTGCTTATCACAGATTAAGCAAAAATATCAAAAAATAAAAGTTAGACAACTTTACCACTCTATCACAAAAAAGGGGAAAGAATCTGCTTGTGAGTTTCCTTCCAAAGTGCTATATCTTTGAAATCCAATGTTCTGAGTTTTATTATTTAACTTACAAGTTGGCAACCTGTTAAGAGATACAACTTAAAGGTATGGGTCTTTACACTTTAATTTAATAATTAGATCAAGTTTTTGATCAAAGTTAAATCAAGATGATTATTGCTTAATGATGAAAGTAGGACCTCTGAGTGGAGAGAAAATGGCACAAATGCAATAAACTAGATGTTCAAGAAATTTTTTTCCTACAGATAACACAATAAAGATATGTATATCTTTATCCTAAATCCTGAAGACATTAAAATAGCAAGTCAAGCCCAGAAGCAAAAACTTTGAGGAAAAGTACAAAATAGCTTATATTGCTTTGTATAAAATTTTAAACATAAATTCTAATTTCTCTCAGTATTTAATTCCCACTGGTTACAAAAAGAAATGCTAACAAATCTGCTTATACATCAATGTTGGGCATGTATTAACTCAAATCCCTTCAAAGTAAGAATGCTTGTTCTTATTTTAAATAGATATAGAATTATGAAAGATAGGATGCCATGCCTGAAGTCACCCAGGGAGGTAGTAACGATTCTGTATTCAAACTCAGGCATCCCAATGGCACAATCTTCTTTCTGTCTTCTCTCACCACTTTGTTGTATGTATCTAAGTGTCACTCCAGTGTTCACAGCAGCATTATTTATAATAGCCAAAACATGGAAGCAACCTAAACATCCATCAACAAATGAATGGATAAAAAGATGTAATATATAAATATATATACAATAAAGTATTACTCAGCCATAAAGAAGAATAAAATAATGCCATTTGCAGCAACATCAGTGAAACTAGAGATTGTCATATTAAGTAAAGTCAGTCAGAAAGAGAAAGATACATGGTACCACTTATATATGGAATGTAAAGTATGATAAAAATGAACTTATTTACAGGGAAGGGATGGACTCACAGATGTAGAAAACAGATTTGTGGTTACCAAAGGGGAGAGTGGATGAAGAGGAATCATTTAGGAGTTTGAGGTTAGCATGTACCCTTTACTATGTATAAAATAGATAAACAGGGACTTCCATGGCAGTCCAAGGGTTAAGACTCTGAACTTCTGCTACAGTGGGGCACAGGTTTGATCCCTGCTCTTGGAACTAAGATCCTGAATGCCACCTGGTGGGGCAAAAAAAA